>CAJUYH010001579.1:0-47642 GCA_910591685.1 Galerucella tenella
CCGTTGTTAAAATTCATAGAATTCACTGGAATTTGCAGTTTTATAGCTCCTATATGGGAATTCCATCTGGAATTAATAACAAGAAACTCCACTGGAAACGACATAAACATTGAATAAAGCTAAATTGGACGTCCTAGATAAAACTTCTACCGTTCAAAGCATACTATTCGGATCTTCGTTATGAGTTCGCTACATATGTGATGAATTTTTTGATATTTTCCAATCATGGATTCTTGGCGTTTTTATATCTTTTCTTTGAGGGGTCACTGGGTGCAGTCTTCCTACTATTTCCAAATGTCTAAGGCATTTCCTTATATGCATTACAATTGTTTTTCCACTATCGATTGCGCTCATTTTACTCCTTTCCATGCTTGCTATAATACGTTTCAAATCGCTCCAGTCCATATATTTAAATTATATCGCTTCGTGACATTTTCATAAAAGAAAATAGGCTGGATTGGCAAGTTCATAATGTGGGAGACCAAAAAAAGATAGGTATAATATATTTTTTCTATCAATCAAATTATTTTTCAAATTTTTGAATTATCATATCTTGGAAGTCGCGTTAAAATGTTATAAGAATAAAACCAAATACTTATCAGTATCTTTGAATAAGCAGCCACATGGGTGAAATTTTCATAAATCATTTTTCTTGTCAAGTACTTTCTACATCGAATCAGGCATTTGTCATTTATCTTATTTTTGCTAATTCATAGCCACGAACAATTTCGTGTCAATGGGAATATTGAAAAAACTTTTCTCAATCTTGTAACTATTGCTAGCTTTATGAAACATTTACAAAACTTTTTTATAACGGCTCCAAAAAAGTCCTTTGAATGTCTCATTTCATCCTAGCAGTTTCATAAATGTTTTTTAATTCCTTTAAGAAATTTATGCCTGTTTTGTAAACTGTTTTATCATAGCATTATAAAACTTAAATTGTTAGTTGGGATATCCAATCTTCAAACGATTATACCAATAGAATTTTCCTGACTCCCATTATTGAAGATAATTTATTCTCCTTTATGACAATTAATTGCTGATTATTCCACTCCCATACTCAAGGAAATTAATATTTTTTCATCATACAAAAATTCGTGTTATATAACTCATTTGTGTTTATATCTTCACATTATTTTTATCGAGATATATATAGTCGATTATTTTGCCACACCCAGTGTGAATTTATATTTAATTTCCATATTCATAAATAATGGGAATATCATACCAGCACTCAACTTTGATTAGATAGATTTGTTTTCAGCTATATGACATATTATAAACGTATTCCGGTAATCCGGTCATGATTATTAATGAAATCACTCAATGATACACTCAATTTAATTGATAAAATGATCCATAGAAACGGTTTGTTGATTTCAAATTACAACGTCTTCAACTTGTCCAATGAGTTCAAACTACTCAAGTACTATCTGTTTTTTTACAACTGCAAGTGAAAATGACATTTTTAATGCCTGTCAAACGTGTTTAAAAAAGACGTTTACAAAGTAGCGTAAAAGAGACATGATCATCAAATTGTTTTTTTAACCAAATAGGAGTGAAGGAGACATGAGGATTCAATTTTTAATGGTACTTTCAATATTATAGTATTATAATATTGTATTAACATCAACATCCAAAGCACAGTTCGAACAGTTGCTAATATTAATACCTTGCATTTTGACGAGAGGCTGAAAAACCATCCTTTATGTCGATCCAACGTTGTCAAATTCAGTAGTAACTACATGTGGCTTTTGCGATTACGCATGCGTCCATGCAGCCTTTAACCTTCTCTTCGATGTGACTGAGTGTGAGGAGATTGGCCCAGTAGGCTGCATACTGAGCTCACAACCCAAAGGTCCTAGGTTCGGAACCCGCTTTGGACCTGGGTTTTTTTGTTTTTTTTAGTATTTTATTTCTTATTTTTTGATACTTTTATACATAGTTACACTTTGATCAACCGGGTTTGGGCCTGGGTTTTCTTGTTGGAACTTTAGTTCTTCACGTCAGGTTATGTTTGAGCGACCGGAGGTCGCGACGCAAAAGATCTGACCGTTACGTTGCGTTATGTTACGTTGCTTCATTATGTGTCTTGCTTGCGTGCGTGTGATCTCTCCTGAGTCTCTCTGTCGTTTACGAAGCAGCGATTCATATGCTTCGGCCGGGAATCGAACCCGGGCTGCCCGCGTAAAAGGCGAGCATTCTACCACTGAACCACAGATGCTATATTGAAATTCTATGCAAAGCTGATATTCGCAGTGCTGGTGATCTACTTGAATTTGTTCGGATAAATTTCTACTATCATTTCCATAATTTTTTTTTGGGGGATTGATCTTTTTTGTTTATTTACAGCATCGGTTGTGAGGACGGTAGGTTGTGTTTACTGGTTTAACACGTCGGTTATTGATTTACTTACCGTTCAGACGTCGAAAAGTAATAAATAGCATAAAAACAATTTCACCAAAATGCAAAATATATTTTAAACTGATCGGGAAGTATAAATGTCACTTTTGACATTCCGTCCATTTCGAAGAAATTAAAATTATTTTATTCGGAATTTATTTCAATACGATCGCGCAAAAAATGGTATAAGCATCTCGAACGTTAAGGGTAATTACAACGTTCGCATGTAGGTTCCTCTCGTGAAATTGGACAAAATGATATGAGGATTAAGGGGTCCAGCTCATTTACTTTTCGAAATACAGGGTGGTGAATTTTTTAAAACTTGAATGTTTTAATTCGATAATTTCAAAATGGATGGATGAATTGATTTGACATTTGGCAGGTTGTTTTAAAATGTGAAAGGGCAAATTTTGATAGATTTAGTAGTTTGTGCAACTAGTGTGTATATGATGGCCATATCTCACGAGAACGAAGTTTGAGAACGACGCCGTAGGCGGAGTGCTCAATCATTCAAGTGCGATATGGACAATCCACACGAGTCGAACAGCATATTTTTTCTACGACCCACTTAAAAAGTTGTTGTCTCAAACCGAAAGGGATGTATTGGGTGATATATTTGTGAGCATGTCATATTTGTAGCCTTCTTAAGCCAAAGCTGAACCAACGGAGGTTAGGTTATACAGTGTGGAAATCACTTATGGAATAAAATTCTTTATGTCATTATTTTGGGAAATTATAAAATATGCCGAGACACGTAAACTTTTAAATTGAGTTGTGCGTTATGTAAACATAAATGTAAATGTACAGGGTGATTCACGCAAGTATGCCATAGTCGGTGTTGTTTTTTTTAATGAAATGCTCTGTATATTTGCATATTTTTGAAATCCTCTTAATGAACCGATTCCAACAAACTAATAATGTATGGTCAATTATGGATAAAACAGGGTGAAATTTTCATTTTTACAGTTATTAAACACATACATAAAATACCTGATGTATTTGATTTTAATACATTAAAATAAATGCTCAAAATGTTCTCCACCTAGTTGTGGGCAATAGCACAGTCTCCTATAGAACTCTGTATTTCTGTAGTTATCCTGTCTTCTGTAGTTATCCTGTCTTTGAGGTCTACAATGCTAGTTGGTTGTGTTGCATATACTTTGTTTTTCAGATAACCCCACAGAATAAAATCTAACGGCGTAAGGTCTGGCGATCTATCTGGCCACTTAATAGTACCTCTTCGCCCAATCCATTTATTGGGGGGGATTTCATCCAAATAAGTTTTTACCATTAAAGCATAATGGGGTTCTGCTCCGTCTTGCTGGAACCATTTTCATTCGGTACATTTTCATTCGGTAAGCTAGGATCTATTGCGTTGGGATATGAGTTTGCCAACGCAGGAATAACTTCATTTCTAGGTATACTCAAATATTTTTCAGCTGTCACATTTCCATCTATAAATATAGGACCAATAATATGGTCGCCTATGATACCGGCCCAAACGTTCACCTTTTGAGGGTACTGAGTATGTGTCTCACGCATCCAATTGGGATTCTATGCTGACCAATATCTACAGTTCTGTCGGTTCACCTCTCCATTCAATGTGAATGTTCATTCGTCAGAAAAAAGAATGGTACCAAAAGCTATCTCATTTCTGTTCAGCTTATTCATCAATCTTTCGCAGAAATCCATTCTACGATCTGGATCGTCTTCTGTTAAATCCTGCACAAAAGTTAATTTGTAGGGATGATGTTTTTTTTATGAAGACATTTTAGAACAGTTGTATGACTTACATTATTTGCACGGGCAATTTGACGTGTACTTGAAGTTGGATTCTCTTCGACACAACAAAATATTCACTTTCACATCATCTTTAACAAAGTGTGTTTTTTTTTCAATGGTTTGACATGTCAAGGTTCTCTGAATTGTGCATGAATTTTAGACACAGAACTTTGTGAGATATTAGGCAATTCGGGATACCTGTGATTAAATAAGTTTGCCACTTCAACTTGACTTCTGCAGTTATCCCCGTACCCGATCATCTCAGTTAAATATTTCATTGTTATGTCGACAAGGAAAGAGAGTTTGACAAAGATTTTACTTTTTCAGTATAAACTGTCAACACATAAACATCTGACAGAAAAGAAAACAATCCACAATATTTACCGATTTGAAACAATTCACATTATTTTTTACCGATTTTGTCTAATTATTGGCGTTACTAGGCGTTTTTAGATATTTATGATAAAATTCATGGGCGTAGCAGGTTTTGTTTGATATACAAATACGTTCAATAATTAGTTAGTTTAGATTTTTGATACATCCATATTTAGCTAATTTAAAAAAGTACCAATATTTCAAGTGTAATAAATTATTAATTTTAAAATTTCACCCTGTATCATTCATAATTGACCATACATTATTTAGTTTGTTGGAATCGGTTCACTAAGAGGATTTAAAAAATATGCAAATATACAGGGTGTTTTATTAAAAAAAACACCGACTATGGCATACTTGCGTGAATCACCCTGTACATTTAAATTTATGTTTACATAACGCACAACTCAATCCAAAAGTTGACATGTCTTTAAAATAATGACATAAAGAATTTCATTCCATAAGTGGTTTCCACACTGTATATAGGGTAAACCTAGGAGAGATGGCGCACTTTTTTTGAATTTGGTGTAAAACCAGTACAGTGCAGAAAATAACAGAAATAAAAATATGTCACGAGGGGATGATGTGTTATCTTACTATTGTATACTTAAAAAAGCGTTCGACTGGTAAACGTGTCAAGAAATATAAATGTTGTTTTTTCTCAATGTTGCGTCATCTCACCTAAGTGTGTGGGGGAGATGACGCAGTGTGTTAGGTGAGATGACGCATCCAATCATAGCGGAAAATAATGTTAAAAACGTTTTCAGTAGGTATTTAATTAAACTATATTCATACTTTCAACGTAAATTATTTATTTGCAAAAGTAACAAAAGATAAATTCTAAGAAAAAAAAACATTATTCTTGTAGGTACAAAAACAAAAGCTTCCTACTTCCTTTTTTCCGCAATATTCACAGGTGTCCACGAACTTCGTGCAGCCTTCGTGCATCCATCGGCTGCATGTTGTGCATTGGATCCAATCATCCATTTTCTTCGTTTGGTTGTAGTTCTCACCACATCCTACACAAACATCCGATTCATCTTCAAAACTTGACGAATCATCGTAGACAACACTCAAGTTTTCCTCTTCGTCGCTAGATGATTCTGGAAAGCACTTATTCTTTGCAAGTTGTCTTACATTTTTTGTTATGGCTTTTGCTTTTGCTTCACGTTTTGGTTTTCTAGCCTTTTTTTCTTTCACCGCCAACTTTTGTTTTTTTTCTGAGATGTTGTGATTGTCTGTTAAAACAGAAGGAAGTTGTCTGCTCCGTTTCCGTAGTTTCGACTGCCTTGGCAATGGGCACAGGAGATATTTGGTCGAGCATTTTACCAGGAGTAGGGTCTTTTCCAGGAAAAGTGAAACGAATAGGCTGAGGTGAAACTGACTTGTGCCGAGTACTGATGTCGAGTGCAGCTTTATTTGGTGAGGGGACTGTTTCAGGCCAATGTGAACAACCAAGTTCTGGAGAATTTGACGTATCCCTAACAACGCCAACTGGGGCGGTTGCATGTGTCTGATGATCTTCTTCAGGATGACTTGCTATTTGCTCTGTTAGGTAAGCATAATCAGGAATGATCGATGGATCGAACGGGACAATGCCTGTTGCTTTGAACGAGGACACTGCATTTTTTATCGTTGCGGATTTTTCTCAAGCAGTGGCAAGTAACTGTCCGAACTGGAGCCTGTTAAGTCGTCTTCCGGGATTTGTTCGTAAAAATATATTGGCAGCACTGTAATAAAATGCCTTGAAAGCTTTGAAAAAGCCTCTATCCAAGGGCTGCAAAAACTGGGTGCTATGACTTGGCAAACAAAAGAGAATGACTTCATTCTCAGCTGCATATTCGAGCATTTCAACGTTGCTACAATGTGATGAGTGTCCATCCAATAAAAGTAGTACCTTTCCTGCAGGTTTACGCGGAATAAACTGTTCTTGCAGCCAATTGAAAAAAATATCGCTGTTAACGTATGCCGATTTCTGCGACATAATTACGAGGGACCCAGGCGGCATTCCATCTTCGTATTCGGGCTTCTTGTTCTTCCCCTTGAAGATACATGTTGGAGGTATGTAGGTACCTTCGGCATTGAAGCAAACGATGATCGAGATGGTTTCCCCCTTCTCACAAGATGTAACAGATACGACGTTTTTGGACCCCTTGGTAGCTAAGACGTGTTCGGGACGATTGTTGAGTTGTAGCCCAGTCTCATCAATGTTGTAGATGCGTCCAGGTTCGTTCATCAATTCGTTTTCAATCAACGTCTGTTCGAGGAGTAAAAAATAAGAGGCCACGTTTTCCCGTGTCATTGCTAAAGCTCTGGCAGCAGAAACTCCTTCAGATTTACGTATACTAAGATGTCGGTGCCTTCTCAAAAAGGAATGTAACCATGGATACCCAGCCATACGTGTTTCTCTGTTAAATTTGTGCGGTAACTGCAATCTTTCGGCTAACTCGAACGCCATAGAACGCACCTGAGACCGTGTAGGGGCAAATCCGTGCTTTTGTAATTTTTGAATATGTGCCACGATTTTGTCTTCGTTATGATCTCCTAGGGTAGATGTAGGTCCCAGGTTTTTGCTCTGGACATTCCTGTTTTTCATTCGACGCCGCAAAGTAGCTTCTGGGATGCCATAGACGCGGCCCGCTTCTCGGATGCTCATATTTTCCGTGTCGATTGCGTTAATTGCTGTACGGAGTTGATCGGTATTCCACTGGCCTCTTGCCACACTGCCCTTCCTCTTGTACTCGGTTGGCATGGCTGTAAAAATTCGAATTGTTGAATAAAATCATTTATGTTGAATGCGTCAACTCTCCTCATGTTAGGCTGCGTAAACTCTCCTTACACTATGAGGAGAGTAGACGCATCAAATCTCAACAAAACAGTTTAGAGGATTTCAACGGATTGAGGTTAGAAACATGCACTGGGATATTAATAACAAGAAAAAACTGAGAAATGCTGCGGTTACATACCTTTGTAATCTTCTATCTTTGGTATTCCAGAAATTTTCGGCAGTAATCAAAATATATTAGCACAAACAAATCAGAAACGACGAGCCGAATCGAGCCACTACTACAACTATGATTTAGTAGTTCAAAAGCCACGGAGGGGTGTTGCCATATTTCTCCTAGAAGCGGTAGCAACGGAGAAAACATGTCCGCGTCATCTCACCTAACGCGCCATCTCTCCTAGGTTTACCCTAATATGCAATATAGTGATTGGTCTCAACGCTGAATCTGTTTTTTCCCCGTTCAATGGACATTCTGGACAGTGCTCAGAGACAACTACTCTCAACTTAATCAAAATTTGTAGATCTATCGGAGAAGATGAATAGTTAGAAACAAATATCTCCAACGTACAAAAATTGAGACGAATAAGTAATGAGTAAACAACGCTGTAGTGCTTTTTATACCCAATATCCGATATTTGTTTATTTTAAATTGAAGCTTTTCAGTAGGTCAATAAATATTAATGAAGTAACAATCATGTAAAGTTGCGTCATAAATGATACAACCCGATTATAATGGATATAGGAGAATTTAATGTTCAAAATCAATGACTGATTGATTAAGATTGATTTCGTGCTTTGAAATTTGCACGCGATTCTAGTAAGAAATCCACTACTCAAGTGGCGGATGCAAGTAAAGCTTTGTATATAGAATGAGAACAGACATGATTGATTTCCATTTTGTAACGTGTTATTGGGATAATGAGAATCGGTCAAAGTGGTTTCCTTGTTTGGATAATGGACTACAATTGCTAGTTAATCAATCTTTTGTTGATTGTAGAACCGGTAACGTAAAATACACAGATTAAGATGAGTTGAACACACAAATTAGTACCCCGCTTTGATAAAAAAAACCTTGGGATATTTTCGTTCCATTTGATTCCAAAGAGAAAATCAATACATACTGACCCTTGAAAAAAATCCGGCATCGAACATTTGTGAATTTGATAATTTGAGAGTTGCATAGATGTGAATGTCTTCCACTGGAATTTTGAAACACTCTGTAGGTTGCGGAAACTACTGTAAAAATGATGATGAATGCCTTGGAATTTTAACAAACATTTAAATGCGATTCGCTGATGTTGAATGTGATTTTATCTTGTTAAAGTGACCTTATTCAGTCGACTTGTCTTACAAACTATAAGTGTAACTAATATTTCATGGTAACTTGAATAAGTAATCAATAACATCTTATTTTTTCAATATATCTCGAAAAAACCGCATTTAATGTCGTACATATCTCGTGGTTGGTGTATTCCTATCATTTTTCATTTCCTCGGCTGGCTGAAACGCGACATGTGATAAAAAAATTTTAAGGTGATGTATCAAAAGTTTCACTTTGAAACCACTTGTCGGTTTTTGGTAGTCGACAAGCGGTGCTTGAGAAAATTTGCACACTTTAATGATTAGGAATTGAATTCAATTTTTTTTTCCATAAATGATTCCACTATTTTGTTTCCACCAAACTGCAAATTGAATAAGAACTATGGACAACTATCAATCGCTGGACTGGAAAATGATATTTTAAATATTTAAACTTATACTTACACACTTAGTGACTCGAATACTCACCTGGAAATAAAAAAAGTTATTAGCATATGAAGTTGATACATATGGATACAGAAAAATAAGTGAGGAAATCAGCTTTTCTACCGCAGCTTGCAAAATAAATTAGTACCAAATTCAAATGAAACCGCAAAGTCCACGAATGCCGCTTCAGAGCACGCAAAGATTTCTTCTAACTAGTTTCTCCCGCCTTATCGGAAGACAAATCATATAATCACCAAAATTAGGGCGGAAACTATTGTTTAGCAGCCCAAGTGCGAAATAGTATATTAAAGTATAAGTGGATATTAAGGGCTTTAAAACACGCGCGATTTTTCATAGCAAGTGTTTTAGAGACCAGATATCCACGAATACTTTACGCTATTTTTTTTCAAGGTGCACTTGGAAATTATAAATACTGGTATCTATTACTACTACAACAACAAGAAATGGAAACAAGAACGAATAATGTGAGTAAAATGTTTGAATTCGTGATGCTACTGTATACCTTGCGTTGTCAGGGAAATGAGAAAAACATAAACCAATTTGCATTTTGTCTTCAAGATTCATTGCTGTCACCGCAGAGCATAAAAATAAAATTTATTTTTAATTTCATTCTAATATCGATTTTTTAAGTGGTAAAGCAGAATCACGGTTAAAACCGTACTTTCCATTTTCATTTATAAAATTGAAATTATTAGATATTGTTCGAATAAAGGTTTTGATGTTACAAAGTACTTCTGTCAGATCAATAATGAAAAAATTGTCATTTAGACTTCTCGAGATTTTAGGGCGGGTTTATCAATGCTCGGTTAAATATTGTAGCTTTCGGCTAAATCTTAGCTGTTGGTCAAAGTGTTTATCAGCTGCCAGTTTGCATTAGCTGGCAGTTAAACTTTCGGCTACCCTAGATGCCACTATCAAGTTGATGTTAACCATAGAACATTCAGTTAAATACGAGAAAGTGGTGTTCCGTTATTCTAACCATAGATTCTAACTGACAACTGTGTCATGATTTTCCCATGTTCGCTCATATTTTGCAACAAAGATTATTTCAGCTTCAAATTTGACTGTGTTATTATCGTTTAGGGTGAAATCGAGAAGCTTACTCAATTAATTTATAGTAGTTTAGTAGGATCCAGGTGTATTTTATTCCATTGTTATTGTCAATGTGTATCTTGAGGAACTTGACGACCTTTTCGATGAAAAGCTTTGAGCTTGGCGAAATATTGGAATATGTAGAGTACGAAAGACGACCATATACTGTTGAAGAACGGATGAATCTCTTTAAAGAGCTCGATGATGTCGAGTTTATTACTCGGTTTTGACTATCTTAACCCAGTGTTCTCATGATACTCCAACAAATTCCAGCTTTCCTCGCCAGGTCACAGCATCTGTCCTTTTGCATTCTATTATACTTTTATGGTAACGATAATAACACAATAAAATTTGAAGTTGAAATAATCCTTGTTGCAAAATGTAAGCAAACATGAAAAAATCATGACACAGTTGTCAGTTAGAATCTATGGTTAGAATAACGGAACACCACTTTCTTGTATTTAACTGTATGTTCTATGGTTAACATTAACTTGATAGTGGCAGCTAGGGTAGCCGATAGTTTGACTGCCAGCTAATTCAAACTGGCAGTTGATAAACACTTTGACCAACAGCTAAGATTTAGCCGAAGGCCTACAATATTTAACCGAGCATTGATAAACCCGCCTTCAACAAAGCACAACATAGACGAAATAAAAATAACAGTATCATAATTTTGACACTGACAAGTGAAATTTTTCACGATGTTGTCAGAGTAAGCTTACGGTAAAAAAGAAAAATAATAACTTTCACCTCTATATTCTTGATTCAGTGTGTTATAACAAAATAATAAATAAATTAATAATATGTATATTTCATGTAACGGGTGATCCTCCTTACACCAAATTAAAATGAGAAATTTTCACTTACACAACATTACACTCACGTTTATAACAAGGTTGTCAAATGCTCAATTACACTTAGCCTCCAGTTAGCTAGCTGTCGGTTATGTGGTGCATTGATAAACGCTATCTATTGTAACCGAGACTTTGACTGGCGGCTAGAGATAGCTGAGGGCTACGTAGCTGACAGATTCAACCGGGCATTGATAAACCCGCCCTTAAAAGTTCGATTTGAACACGCTGAGGCGTGCTTTGAATAGGTTAAATGGTTCACCAATGAAAAAATTGTATATTACATTCTACTAGTGCGGAGAGTGACATTTTTTGCACGAGTGAGAAATATTTAGCAGGAGGCATAGGCACTGTGGTGATTTCACCAAATAGTGTGTGATCAACATCTGATACATTAGTAAACAAAATTTTATCATTAAAGTCAGAATCGTTAATTCCAAAAAGTAACAATAACTATTATTAGTGGAGAAAATTCAGGAAAGTATAATGTTGGTTGCATTATTGAAGTAATTGAGAGTAGAATAATTTGATGACTACACTATAGTGAAAATGGCAGCCAAATGTGAATTTACGAGTAGTGCAAGTGCACAGTATTTCATAGGAGGCGTCAGTTAAATGGGCCAAGAAGATAATTCTTGGTCTTATATTACAATTATGCCCCTATTATCCCCATGCATCTGAAATTACATCGACAGCGACGTCAATTTTTTGCTTGCCAATGAACCAGTTGTATGATTTGTATGAGACTTTCCCTCAGTACCTTTGAAGCTATTTCAAAGGTAATTTGTTTTCTTTTATTTATTTTAAAAATGTGCATGTTCTACAAATACACATAAAATATTCAGTAGCTAGTTATAACGAATTCTATGTTAAGATAAGAGTTAATGGAAAAATTAAGTGATAGCTTGCATTCATAATTCAAAAATACTTCCGAATTAATCAATAATGAAAAGTTCTCAGTAACAGGCATGTCATGAAAAAGCTGGACAATTTTTTATAGTGAGCTGTGATTGAGTAAATAACTACAAATCCGAGATGGTTTTCTACTGATATGGAAATTTAGCTCGTGGTTAGATGTGGGCATGTAGCTGTTATCGCATTATTGACATTTTATTTACTAAGGTTAATGTATTGATGTGATTTCAGCATTATCTTCAATCAAGGATTATGCTCGTAGAGCTCCTTTCACTGATGAGGACAAATACACCAAAACCGGTCTACAAGTGATGTCCCTTCTGTTTACGAAGCAGAATGGTTTGTTATATCAGGCAGATATCCCACGGCGTTTAGCTAAGAAGTGGAAACAAAGGAGTGGGTCGCCCACAAATATCGGAAATGGTGGAGGAGCTCACCAGGACAGAGGCAAGCGAAACATTTCATATTAGTGTAATGTATGTATCCTACTATGGATACATGGTGAATTATGAGTGTGGAAGGGCCTCTGAATAGGTGGTGTTGTTGGTCACTCGGTGTGTCATCTTACAAGAATAAAACAACTACCTGTAGCACTGGGACATGTTCTGTTTATTACTTTACCTACGACCCCACCTGTAATCAGTCAATAACACACAGTCGGTATCAATGTAATGACAGCTATTACGCACTGTAAAAAAAACGCACAGCTGTAAAGTAAATCGCACGGCTTTCCTAGCAACATCTTAGCAACTGTCAATAGACGTCTCCATTTTATTCAAAATTTAATATTTGAAAACATTAGATATGGCCACGTTTAACTGTGAAAAGCACAAAGGGCTATGTATATGTATTGATTATAATTGAAAAATGGACTTTCGATTATCAACAATATAATAATAATGATTAAACGTTAGTTCTTTACTGTGCTTCTTTCATTGGTAATAGAGTAATAGAGATGGAGTTTACCAAGCACCTCTAATTATGTAACTGTTATTTCTTATGCTTCTTATGAAAAATACAAGTACAAGTAGGTCGTAGGTAAAGTATGGTACGTAACTCGTGTTGTAGAGCATTTTACGCACTCACGGAATTACGCACTCGCCGCTACGCGGCATGGTGCGTAACTTTTCCATTCGTGCGTAAAATGCTCCTCACCACACACGTTACGTAATATACTATTACTTTACTAGTATACATTAAACTACTTATCACTAACACTAAGATGATTAGAATAATTACAATGGATAGAATGGATAGAATGATAATTAGAATTGATTCTTAAACACTATCGTTAACATATTTATACGACGAGTCAAGTTCACCATTGGTAAATATAAATAATACTGTTTATGTTTATTTCACGCTCTGAACTTGACTTCGTACGTGCAACCTTTCTATTTCTTAATTATAAAACGATTCATGATTTATTGGAATTAGCTTCAAGGGAATTTAGGTCTTTTAATATCAAATATTTTATAATAATAATTTAAATAATTAATAACTTAATATTTCGACCAAGGCATCACATTAGAACACTCGCCAAAATTTACAGCAGATCTGATGGCCAAAGATAGGAAAACTGTCAAAGCGGTAGTGGGTCTGTAAACGGGGCATTGTGAGCTCGATAGGCATTTAAAGCTGATGCGATTGACAAACGAAGATATGTGCAGGTTTTGTCACCTATAGAAAAAGAAACGGCAGAACACATTCTATGACAGTGCGATAGCCAAGCAAATGTGCGGCTTTTTGCATTAGGCGAAGAAAAGCCATTGGCAGAGAGCTATATGGAAGGTTCAGTCTCCACACTTATAGATTTTTTTAAAAGAGTTAGGCTGGAGAATGTAATCTAGAGTTTAGAGGATCACAATAGATCTGAAAAGGTCGCAGTGGAATGGGCCAAAAGCCATCTCATAAAATCTAATCTAACCAAAATCTAATTTCTAATTTAACGTCTGTCGTGGCACACAGCCAGAGAAGTAGTTGCTGCCTCCTATTGGTATGTTTCCAAAAACTTTCCAATCCGTTATAATAGTTTTTGTTTCCATTGATGAACAAAAACACTTTACATTTAAAATGTAAAATTAACTTACTAAGTTGTTGGTAGAGTAGTTGTTTTATCATGAGACATTAAGACCTAAAAAAAGGACGTTAACCATTCGACATCATTATTGCTGCCAGTAGCGTGTTCAAGGGATATAATCAGTGAATAAATTATGACGAGAAAAACAATTACAATCATAAAAGTATAACGAATTTACGGCTTAATTTCATATCATCCTGAAAAGTATTGTAGTTGTATAAAATAATATGACGATTCAAATATTCAAATAGTTTTTTATTCATAGGTATTATGGAGAGGAAAAATTGCTGGAAGAATGTATGCTCATTTGTTTCAAAAACTCTCCCACTCATTTATGAGATTCCCACATTTATAGAAAACTACATTATCATCGGGTAGGATTTGATTGAAAAATTCGATGTCCATGCGCTCAACCAAAAATGACTGATGACATAGGGAGTACGTTCATAATCTATGGAGCGGAAACAGACAGTGTACGTCAGTTAGTCGACGAGGTAAACGTTTCTCGTACTGCATTTATGAGCGCTAAGGTGTATAAGTATTACTCTTACAATAAAGGAGCAGTAGCTTGGTGTACCATATACTATTGTTTTTGTCATCGCGTCCGACTCTATTTCGTTGAAACTGCTCTTTTAAAAATTTCAGTAAGCAGTTGTATTGAATATAATGTAATTATAAATCCTCCTACTTCTAGTATAATTCGTTTAGTCCGACAAAAAAATGTTACGCTGAACTGAGGTCATTTAGGTCTGTTAGAATGTATAGTTCTTTTCACGATCTAAGGAGCTGATATGGGATAATGACATTTAATGAAGCCATAAAATTATCAGCCGTGATAGGGTCGTGTTTATTTTGTTGGCGAATAATGAATTATCATCTGAAAACTCTATGAGACTTTGGGGTCATTCTTATCATAATTCACTTAGTACTTTTTCTTTTTCATCATGTATGGTGCTGCTCTGCACGGTAAATGGGAAGAGTTTTATTGTTTTATTGCATTTCAAGCCTGGGTCGAGTCAAGTCAGTTGCTAAGATCGTGGAAAAAACTATAAAATAAATGTGTGTAAACAAATATTAGATGGAAACCCAAATATATTTATTTTATATCCAAGACTTCTCAAGCAATTTCTAGGTTGTAAATTATCACTTTTATATTAAATGTTTAACATTTTTCTTATAAAAGTAGTAAAGTCAACGGTTTACCGATTATTTAAGCAATACCCAGGTTGAGAAATACTATATAGTGCAAAAAATATTGGTGGAATAAATCTGTCGACCGAGGTTATAAGCTATCGAAGATATGAAACAATAAAAAGGTAGAACGTGTCGCGGGACACACGGTAGGAACTTTAGTTCCCTCCAAGCAAAAATTATGTAATACATCTGACGTTATAGATAAACAATTTGCATACTCCTCGGTGGTCGAGTAGTAAAAGCAAACCAGACTCTCACGCGGTAGACCCGGGTTCCATTCCCCGTGAAGGAGTTTTTTTTTATTCTTAATTTTATTTTCAAACAATCATTTTGTTTGATATTAATAACGACAACAGGTAGACTTTTTAAATATTTAGCAGAATATTCATTATTATAGATATAGGTACGGTACCCTTCATGAGGGAGTCCGACTGGCAACATCTACTTATTACAGCATGGTATATTTAAAAAGGGAAACCTTAGCATTATACAAATTGGACATTCAAGAACTGTACGTTTACCACAAAAAAAATTAGTGCAAACATAAAATTGAATTGTTTAATTTTTAATTTGAAGTTATATCACAGTTTATGGAAATTTTTATTTTCTGGATTTTTCCTTAAGTGGGTCGTAGAAAAAATATGCTGTTCGACTCGTGTGGATTGTCCATATCGCACTTGAACGATTGAGCACTCCGCCTACGGCGTCGTGCTTAAACTTTGTCCTCGTGCGATATGGCCATCATATCCACACTAGTTGCACAAACTACTATTTCTATCAAAATATGCCCTTTTACATTTAAAAAGAACCTGCCAAATGTCAAATCAATTTATCAATCCATTTCAAAGTTATCGAATCAAAACATTCAAGTTTTCAAAATTCCAACGCCCTGTGTTTCGAAAAGTAAATGTGCTAGACCCCTTAATCCTCATATCATTTTGTCTAATTTTACGAGAGGAATCTACATGCAAACGTTGTAATTACCCTCAACGTTCCAGATGCTTATAACATTTTTTGCGCGATCGTATTGAAATAAATTCCGAATAAAATAATTTAAATTTCTTCGAAATGAACGAAATGTCAAAAGTGACATTTATACTTCTCGATCAGTTTAAAATATATTTTGCATTTTGGTGAAATTGTTTTTATTATCACTTTTCGACGTCTGAACTGCAAGTAAATCAGTTACCGACGTGTTAAACTCAGAAACCAGTAAACACAACCTACCGTCCTGACAACCGATGCTGTAAATAAACAAAAAAGATCAATCGCGCAAAAAAAATTATGGAAATAATATTAAAAACTCATCTGAACAAATTCAAGTAGATCACCAGCACTACGAATACCAGCTTTGCATAGAATTTTAATATAGCATCGGTGGTTCAGTGGTAGAATGCTCGCCTTCCACGCGGGCGGCCCGGGTTCGATTCCCGGCCGAAGCATATGAATCGCTGCTTCGTGAACGAGAGAGACTCAGGTAAGAGCACACGCACGCAAGCAAGGCACATAACGAAGCAACGTAACGTCGCGACCCCCGGTCGCTCAAACATAACCTGACGTGAAGAACTAAAGTTCCAATAAAATAACTTATCGGATAGAAAATGCACTATTGGTTTTTGAAGACAAAAATAAGGAAGATTGCCGAGAGAATATCTCACGAATATTTGAAAACTTGTTTATCACCCCTAATCCGGAAACATCAAAATAACTGTTGGAAATGGTAGTTTAATTTAAATACTGTTGGAATTGAAACTTCTACAAAGCATTGTGGATTTATTCCAGTTCAAAACGAGAATGAATTGTAATACCTTTGTTGTAAAGTGAAAATTGTGGAATATTTTCTAGAATCAACTTATTGCGAGTAATGTGGATATTTTTATCTTTCAATTTAAATTAGAAATTTTAAAAACGAAACAGGAAAAAATTTCACATGTGACAGAATACTTGTCTGTTCAATACTCAGGCACTTCTAATTAATCTACTACAGATCAGAGGAGAAATCGACTTGTGACTATGCGTGGATGATTACTTCATTCATCAGGGCATGTTTAATAGATTTGGAACATGACTGTCGACTACTTTTTCAGAACACATTATTCAATCACTAGTGGTGTGAGTAAGATTCCCATATTATCCCCTATTGGTTATACAATCAAATATAGATCAAGGAATACAAAGTGATTGAAATACTACATGCTCATAATTGTCACTGTTTTTTTTTTTCATTACAAAATGGAAAATCACCAAAAGAATGATGAATATACTACAAGGAATATACAGAAGATAGTTAGAGCTCAGATTTTTGTATACAAGTTGATTGCCTTAACCCTGGAGTGGACGCGTGTTATTATTTCACAAGAAGGGGCGCGTTGGGTCCCACATAACAAAATACAAAAACCTAATATTTCTCAAAATTAGAGATATGTATTTTCGAAAAATTGTATCAAGTGGTTTTAATGTAGTTAGGAAAAAACATAAAAGACTGCAAACAAAAATATTTTGATTCATTAAAAAAATTACACCAAGATTCACATAAACAATATAAATATGTTGGTAAGGTTGTACTGAATACCCTGTAGAAATGTTATTCCGCAAATGTCATTGCAGAAGCTTGGCACACACATACAGTATGTTGTAAACAAATGAATTTTTGACAAATACGGCACTCTTATCGCGTTTTGCGATCTTTGCAGAATGCGCATCTGCCACGTTTTTTTTCCACCACTGACACTGGCACCACCATTTCAGTTACAGTAAATGTCGCTGCAGCTTGTCTAATTTCTCTTGGTAGGTAATCACCTCACTTCCTCTCTCATGTAATTATTCTAAAGAAAAAAATAGTTATAGTACCTGTGTGTAGATATTTTATAATATAAATAACTTTGGTGCACAAAAGTAAAACTTCACAAACAGGCGCGTGGGGTCCAATAGACAAAAATCAGTCCTAGAACCTATACTTTTCACTTCACAGCGCTGAAACTACTAATAAGCGTACATTCTAATCTATCTTGAAGGTACTGAACTGAAGCGCACAGACCTCAATGTCCTCTCTGGCAAAAGCATTAACAATATTAAAATCTCCTTGGGTCGGACGGACCCAACGCGTCCACTCCAGGGTTAAGGTAAACATACAAGTCGACAAATTTGTTGAACTAATTATCTCCACATTCAATAATATCATACCTCAACACAATACCAAACAAATAACCTTTGTGTCTCTACTATTCGTCAAAGAGCAAAAGCTGGAAATAAATATCAAAGTTTTTCATTTTGAA
Source organism: Galerucella tenella (assembly GCA_910591685.1). NCBI lineage: Eukaryota > Metazoa > Arthropoda > Insecta > Coleoptera > Chrysomelidae > Galerucella > Galerucella tenella. Next base: position 18,520 of record CAJUYH010001579.1, read on the forward strand.
AGAAATAATAAAATACGAAGTTGAAAAAAAAACAATATAATAAGTACTACGGTAGACTGACTTCCAGATTCATTAGCGCGCACCGGAAAGATTGGATATTCTGCAGTTATTTCGAAGAAATCCTCATTATTCCATTGCTCTCATTATTAATAAAATTCTTGAAGAAAAACGGAATTGGCGGAAATATTTGATTGAACATAAAAAGGGTTCATGACGGCTGAACTTGCCTTAATGAGATTCGAACTAAGAGAATGCTGATTTGAATTTGAGCTCAAGCCCCGGCTTGACTTGTTTAATTCCAAAATAAAAATGTTCTCAGAATATTATTAGAAATATGAAAATAGGTTGCCATCGACATAAGTTGTATTTGAGATAATTTGTTCTTAATATCAACCTCAACACAAAAAACAACTTAAAGAGTGTACATGAAATTTCCAATTAAACAAAAATATATTCATGAACACCTCGTTCCCTCCTCCTCCCACCATAGGGTTATGTTATCTATGCTCGTTCCTACGTTTCATTGACTTCTGGAAATGTTTGTGGTTGCAACGGATATTATCAACAAGTATTATTATCTGTTTACCATATTATTATATACCATATTATTATATTTTGTATCTTCAGTACTCTCGCAATATCACACAACGCAATGCGAAACTACAACCGATATAATACGTACTCAGCGGAGTGTGTGAACAACTGTTATACCCGGAACCAGACGTAGATAAGCTCTGGGCCCGACCAATTCCGAGATCCGTGAAGAGGCAAGGAAGAACGGTTCTTCAGGCCCCCATTGCGGGACTTAATATTTCGAATCTCATCGACAGTAAATCTTGTCAGTTTTGAAGCAAATCTTGGTATTGGCTTTGAAAAAGAACTGGCCATTCGTCGCCCATGCTGTATTTTGAGAACGTTGAATTTCACGTTACAGAATGAAAAGAAAAATCACGGCGAATATTATCCTTCAATTAAGAAGCAATGCGCCCGGTCCAATCTATTAATGTAGAGCCCGAGCCATTTCGATTTAAAAAAAATGCTAGAGAGAGTTCGGTTACAATTTGGTTAACCAAACTTTATTTTCATACCTCTTAATAAAGACTTTAAGACTTCCATCCTATGTGTTTTTTTTGAAAACTACTAAACATGTGTATCGAGTTTCCAAGAGAGCAAACAAAATCACATCCACCGTTATCCACCTCTACATTTGTAGATTAGCCCTATCTCCCCTATAGGTGGTGTTGATCCCTGCAACACTGAGAGTGGAAGCACTAGATAAGAGTAGTTCATTTCAGCGGTATTGAAGATACGTCCGTCCAGGATAAAGCCTCATTAAAGTTCGACTAAACCGATAAAAGGGATACTTTCTAATTGATCGTTACCAATTAGTGGTATCTCTCCTAGGAACAACTTAGATAGTGTACGTATAATTAAGTTTCAACAATCCTATATCTATTTTAAATATCTGGTAATCGGTTGAAAATCGGTTATTCAATAACAATCAATTATTAGCGACGACACACCTATATTAATTCTTCTCATTTCAACGACCAATCTCCCTACTAACCCTCGAATAATTATAAAATTTACCCTACAATTACTCACTCCTTCTCTCAAAGATACTGACCTTTCTCTGACCTCCCTGCTTCCTCTACCTTCTTCTCCTCCTTGGACCAAAAATATTCCTATAATCGATACCTCACTTACCATTTATAAGCATGAAACTCCCACTGCACGTGTAAAGAAAGCATTCCTAGGAATACTACAAAAAAAACCTTATGATTTAATACTTTTCACAGATGCTTCCAGAACTGACTCCGGTGTTGGTTGTGCAGATTTCTCAGTTTTTTATTAAACAAAAGAAATCGAGAGTCGTTGGAAAAATAAGAAACAATAGATATTTTTTCAATTAAATTACTATTTCGAATGTTTTAGGGCCTGTAACTAGTCATCAAGTTAGGTATAATATTTGTTTTAAGTTTAGCTAGACTCTAGACTTTTACTTTTCTGTTGTTATTATTTAATAAGAATTGAAGTTTGGTTATTTATTTTGTGGCTTATTTCTTTGTTTTTCTGTATGTCGAAAAAAAAAACCGGTAAATACCGGTAAATCGGTAAATTTTTAACTAATCTACCGAGTTACCGGTAAATTAAAATTCGGTAAATTTGCAATCCCTAATTATTATTTATGAAAAGTGAATATTAATCTTATTGTTTCATTTATTTAAATAATACAAAAATATGCCTAGATACACGAAAAAACATCAGTATTTTTGAAGTTCTCAAGTATTTTCAGTTAGAAAAAGAAGCTGGTAATTATTGATTTCATAGCTTTTTCGAATTTGGCTGAATACGATCCAGATGATTTTATTTATCAAATTTAAGGTTAGCTATATGTCAAAATAGCAAATAAAATAAACGACATGCCGAAAATCCGGATATACGTCACAATCGATGACGCACACCAAGAAGGGTATTATTTCAACTATATCTGATCTCTTCAGGAAATCGTCCCTTTTGCCATAGCTGTAATGATATTGTGGACCGTTGAGCACATACGTCAGTATGTGCAAACAATTTTCTACTACATATCAACAATTCGATCTAAGGCCTAGCCTCAAGAAAATGCTCCACTGCACTACCGAAATCAAGAAAGTTTCACAGTTCCTGAAAGCTACTAATTTATACCATGAAATCTAATCTGAAATGTTTAATAGTTTTATGTGAATATTTGGCACTATTTAGCTGAAATAAAAAAAAAATTAAAATTTCCTATCGCAAATACCTTGTCAAATCCATATTGTGAAGCTCAGGAATAAATTGCTTCAATCAAGTAATATTTCAATTCAAAGCTGATAACGAATAACCCATCTTTTAATGAACTCAGAATAAATGCGAAGTGAGTGGAACAAAGGAATTTTTGATGTACAGTTAGTATTTACTTAAATAGAAACATTTGTATACTTTGTTCTAAGATATTGCGTTTTTCAATATTTTCCACCAGGTCACCACATACTTAGTTTTGAACAAAAAAATTACACCGGATTGGGAAATTTATAACAAACTAAAATTCTAAAACAATATGCCTCACAAAGTATTTCTGCTATTATCTTTGACACCTATTGATAACACGCTTCACTAGAATGACAATTCATTTGTGGGAAACTGTGAGTAAACTTAATTATATCAAAGATAAGTATCCCGAAATTCACACTTCATACTTGTTCTATGAATACTTCAATACCATTATATTATGTAAATATAAAGAGGGCATTGGAAATACCTGCTTATGGTTCTGGTTCAGAATCAATCTTGTTGGCATAAGTCAATACCAAAGATCCTGGAATTGAGTATACATGTTAACTAGACTACTACCCACATGATTGTGGTTTGCAGCTGGTTGGTGCCACTGGTGTTAGGTTTGCGGTGAGTGGGTCTATAAGACTCTCCACTGCGACTCGTTGGAGTCTATGGCTCTGCTGCTTCGTCATGTTCCAGACAAAGATGGCAAGTCAGATCCTCCTACAGTCCCAGTCTCATCATATCAAGATTCTAATGACAATGGCTATTTAAAAGGCCTGTTAGACACCGTAGGTCATGCCTGCTATAGCCTGACATTTGTTTGCATATCTTTGGATAAACCAACCCTTGTGTAGTGTGCTAGAAATCCACAAATCTGCTGTCCAGTTTCTTTCAGGGCATGGGTAATTTAGGGTATTAATAATGCAGATGAAGACAAATGCGTTCATTGTGATTGGGTAGATGATGCAAAATATATTATGGTGTTTGTATGTAACAAATGCAAAGCTATTAGAAAACAAATAAATAAAGGGGTTGGAACAACATTAAACAGCAGCTATTTTTTGAATATTGCAACAGAAAGCCTAAATAGTTATAAAAGTATCCCAATATCAATTACAGAGATAATGAAAATGGGAGAAAGTGAGGGAGCATATTAATCGTTGTAACGTCTGGGAGGCAGAGCTGAATGGAGTGATAAGAGGTAGTATTTGTGCGGTCGTCCCTGGATGGGATACCCCCAATGTTGCTCGGAAGCTCTGCGTGCAGAGCTCACGAGAGGTATTGAGCCTAGGCTGGTGAAAATCCCACACTCCTGGAGAAAAGGAATGAGGACCCGGGGACTGTTGCAAGTATCCAGAGTTTGGCAAAACTTATTGCTATTCCAATTGTAGGTTCTGGTCACTGGTGTAGTCATAACGGATTGCATTAACTGACTGTTCAGGCTTATTTGGTCGTTGTACTGAATATGACGCATTTGCAATGAAACAGTTCCTATGTAATGTCTCAATTTTTTTCCCAAAATAATTGAATGGTTGGGTTAAAACAAAAAAAAAGTAACTATCAATCCAGCTTTTTCGAGAATAATAATGTTTGTGATAAATAAAACACAAACATCTTGTTTGAAAATCAAACATTCATAGAACTCATTAAAAATATAGCTAGATGCTTCCGAAATAAGTGATTTACTGAAATTCGTATCTAACTGTACCCTAAATGTAATAAAACTACTTTGTGCCACTTGTGAGATTTATGGCCAAGGCTAGTTGGCATTTATGTCTTGAAAGTTTTCTCAAAATTCTCCCAATTTCGAAATAATCACGTTTTCATTTTAACTGAGGGCAGTTAAATAAGAATGATTGGTATTTATTTCAAATTATTTTTGTGATTGAGATTCGTGTTGGAGTAAGAATGTTCAGTTTGGATAGAAAAATTATTTTCACGGCAATAAAATAACTTGTTTATTTGTACCACATATACCAGCCAATTATGAGAGCATGGATGATAAAACAGAATTATTGCATTTTTTGCAAATATTATTGAATACCTCGAAAAATTCTGAACGCATCTCATAGGGTGAAGGTTGAGAGTTGAGCTTGAGATACATTTTGTTTGCTGTATATTGGATTTTGTGTCTGTCCTCTCACACTGCTATTATCAATATGAAAAAAATTCAAACGATCTCGAGCCTACAGATAGTATAAAAATAAAAACTGAGAGACAATACTTGCATTTGCACTGCGGAGATGCTAGCTATAAATGAAGCACTTAAATATGGAGACAGGAATAATATCCATACGATGTTGATTTTATCATACTCGAAAAGTGCCATACAAAAAATATCAACACAATAAAAACAAAAGAACGGATTTTTAGAATGGAGGAAGAGGGAAAAGGATACAATTAATGTGGATCCCAGGACACTCAGGGATTCCAGAAAATGAAAAGGCGGACAGGGGGCAACAAAAGCAAGAACGTTAACCAAAAGAGGCAACAACAAACTACACTATGCAGAAATCATAAACAACATTAAGGAAAGGATTTGGGGTGAATGGAGTTCCAAGTACCAAGAGCTGGAAAGACAGAAGGGACAGAATTATACTATGCTAAACCCCATACCTACAAAGAATCCCTGGTTCAATGAGACTAGCTATAAATCAAGATTTCACATTACTACTTTATGAAGAATGAGAACAACCCACTGCTGGACACCAGCTCACCTAAATAAAATCAATATGAAAGACAGTCCCATATGCGACTGTGGGGAATATGGAGACCTCAATCACATAATTTTTAATTGTCCAAAGTATCAACATAGTTCATAAGTATATAAAAAACTTGTCAAATACACGAAGGGGCCAATACACGTTAATAATATTCTTAGATATCCTAATTCAGAAGAAGCTTGTATACTTATCAAATATTTGATTGCTGATATTAAGCTGATATTAAGCTATGGCTGCATGTACGCTTGCTTATTTGCTTGATGTAGAGTACGCATGAAACACTTTTAGTAAATTTTACAACAAATTAATTAACAAATTTCCTCTAGGTAATCCTGTACCAATTATCCCATATACCTGGCGTGACCATTGTGATTAGTTCTGGATCCGCCACAGAACGAGAAGAGTTGATAAACCTTTGTTAAACCTTATCCTCCTTGAAGAGCATGGGACAATCCTAGACGCACGTAACAGTGCCCTCTTCGCGAGAATACATCTTAGAAAGTACCTGGCCGGATGCTGCAAAGCAAGAGGTCAAGAATCAGAGAAAGAAGAAGATCTCAGTAATTGAACAATCAAAAAACCACTTTCTGTCTTTTGTGGAATATGGGCGGTGTAATAGATATTATATACGATGGCTCACAAGTTAAAAGATAAAACTCCAGCCCACTTTAGCGGAATTTTTTTTTAATTATCACCAAAAATAACAATTTCACATACATACCTAATACTAATTTTTCAACACCCCTCGTAACCAAATTATTTTACAAGACCTTTAGCCGAAGAACTACAAGATGGAATCGTATTTCAAGAACCAAAATGTTAGTTTCTATAATTATTGATTGGAATTAGAACGTCACTCCGAAATAAAATAGATTAATAAGGAATAATGAGTTCATAGCATTACTTTTAGTTCTAGTTTATAATCTCACTTACATGTGAGTTCAATAATTTGAAATCAATTGGAATTTTTCACCTGGTCTTTTTATTGTAATATTTCAGCATTGACAAGAGCAACTTTGTCACCTTACTGTAAATTCCACGACACAGTAGAATAGAAATAAATAAAATGGCAGATTATCAAACCGCGTTCGGTTAATCGGTAGCGTTGATTATTTTGTTTGGCACTCCAAAAACAAAGGTACCAAATTAGCACGTGGGTGCTAAACAGTAAACAGGTGTCACGAAGAACTATCACCAGCTAGATACGTTCAAGGGCCCCTTCCACTAGGAAGGAAACGCGAATGCTTGAATGCGCGTGTTACGGGGTACAGTGAAAATGTTGTGTGTATGGCTTTCCGCCGTTCGAAATTTGGAATGCGCAATCCGCTTGATCGGGATCAGGATAGTTTTGATTTTTAGCGTGTGCAGTGCTCATCGTACGGGGAAGAACGACGAAGAACGAAAGTGTATGTGCAACAAGTCTGTGCACGTTTCATATTTTTACCAGTACTGTGTCGGGGTCAGTATTTTTATATTGGACATTTTTTCCAAAAAATGAATGATCTAAGAGTAAGAATAATCCGACCTAATGCTTGAGGTGAAATTATTGTTGAGAATTTCAGATCTTCGTAGCTCCTTCCAGTTGGCAAAAATCGTAATGTAGCAGTGAGTCTTTCATGTGGCGCATACGAGTGTTTTCTTTCTGTATTAAAGGAGCTACTGGAGATAATAATTTGAAGTACTTGTCTTGATTCATTCTCAAGTGATTATGCCAATCTGAGGGATCCAGTCGCAATTTCTCTAATAGATTAATATGAGAATACGTAGCCTGTTTTTGTAACCAAGTCTTCACCCATTTTGACCGAGGTTTTCGTTTAATGATACATTTTTCCTTAATAACTACACACGCCACTGCCATTAACATAAGATCTTTTTTCGACGTCATGTCACGCTTGTCACACATCCTCACTCAACAAGCAAAAGTGTCTGTGTGTGGTAAATATGAAAGTACACGTGTACTTTACAGCCAACATGCAGATACTTAACTGCGCATTCTTCCTTCATAGTGAGTGGGCCCCTTCTCACAAGTTGAAACGAATTGATGCTCAAGCCAAAGTGAAACTGCTCTGAGTTTCAGCAAGCTCCTCGAATAGCTGAATATACAGCAGGGAGAATGTATATTCTTTGGAGTGAAACAAAAAACCTCAATCCATAGCAATACACCCAGGAGGCTGTATGGAAGAGGAATATGTTTGATTTTCTTCGGGAAATAGATTCAAAGGAACTGGTAGTCTGAGTCTTTCCTCAGGAACTGGGTGAAAGAAAGGAGATGCGATAGATCTCGTTGAATGACACCCCATACATACATACATTATTTTCGAATTATATTCACACTCTCCAAATAACGAATAATGAACATAATGGTTTATGAAACTTCCACATAAATTCATCAAACTGATGCTCATAATTGTTTTTATTTTTCGTGGGAGTGTTTATTATTCCGACAAGCACAATGCGAACAAATAACAGCAAATTGGTAAAAGTTTCCTTAATCTCAAAAACAAGACACAATCCCACTTCTGATACGAATATAGTCGAACAGCAGAAACGAACCGGAAAAATCCCTGTGTAATTTCAATTAACTCGACAGTTAAACAGAAACGACAATGGTACCTCGAAATAGGGGAAACATCGGCAGATTAAATACACAAGCGCAATTAGACCCTGCCTTCGATCTTGACAATTAGCTAAAGATGGAATTAGCTCTTTTTCTAATAACGGTTCTTGTATTTTGGACAATGGTAGTTATTTTGTAGCTTTTGTATATAATGACTTCAAAGATTTTGGGAAACTCAAAATGGAAGACACCAAAAAAACGCTTTTTTTGGTGGAATCATGAAATTGAATGAATTGAATATGCAAATAGTTATAGAGTTTGCGAAGAAAAATAAGTTATTGTTTTTATGAACAAAAAGATATGAAGTTTCACAAACCAACAATACCTAACAAATAAAGTTATTTCCGCACTTCACTGGAATTCAGACTAAAAATGCATTGATTGACAGTGGATCGCATACACAGTAACATTTATTGATTGTCCCCTGTGTAACTTTTCATTACCAGATTAAATTTTTGCACTTCATAAATCATGTAATTTTCAATATAATAATTGTTACTTCAAATAATTTTGGTAATATACATATTATTTCGAACATTGTCATATTTTCATCCGTTCAAATGATTTTTTCCTGCTAAACTCCGTATGGTTTATGTTTACTTTTGATTGAAATTCATTAACACGTTAAATCTCTGTCCTAATTTACATAATCAAACGTTTCAAACTGTATATGTCCATTCAATTATTCTATCTGATTCCAAACCTCCAACGGAGGATTTATCTCCGGACATTTGTTGAAAAATTTGCCACACGATTTTGCTTTTTACAGTCAAAATTTCAATGGTACAAGCTTATTTGACAAATACGTTACCTTGTGTGATTATTTGGGTTAATAACGAACCATTTCATTCTCACTCGAACCTTAGGTGAAGTTATTTTGAAAATTATTAAATCAATTTCCTCCTTTTTCAATTCATGTACACTTCTGAACATCCCTTACCAATTAAAGCAATTTTGACAATCTTCACTCATCACAATATTTCCATATAAACTTCAATCATAAAATGTCTAAATGGAAATTGTAATTTTTTTATTGAAAATTTTGGTACGTCGAGGGTCAGGTCAAGAAACATACAGAATATATGTATAAAGAGCTTGAAATGGAGCTGTAGACTGGAAACACGGCGGCAAAGGAAGAATAAGAGAACTCCTTGGATGTGAAAAGAAACGTCGAAGACCAATGGACCCGGAGAAAGGATTTAATTGGGAATTAAAAGGGACTGGTCAACGAAGAACTGAAAAGGTCCTAGAATATTAATCCCTCTGTATTCATTATTCCTGTACCTCTGATACATACTTCAAATCTTAATACTTATTACAGGTGTTTTAGTATCTGTACTCACCTCGCGACAATGAAGACTTGCATATGAAAATATATACATCAACTCCCTTTCTGAATAATATAGTACAATCCATTTTGTGATATATTTCCAATAGTTTGATGAACAAAGAAACCTATGATCAAATGACCTCCAGGTATTTGGTGAGTGCTTTGTTTTCACATTTATTCATGTGTTAGTGCCATGTTATGGAAATAATTTGTACATCGCAAAACTAATATATATGTCAAGATTTATGACAGTTTATAACTACATTTTTCGGATATGAAATGGAAATATTTTTCCATATTAGCTGGAAACTATCCGAATTGAACAAAATGCATAGATTGCGTGACAAACAAATTCAATGATCACCTTGGATTCATAGTATGTTTGATATATTACTATTATTTTGATATGAGTTGTCAAAGTTCCCCTATTAATAAAAATATCTGCTGAATCTATGGAAATTTGGAAGGAAGGGAGATGTTTTCTGTGAAATCTCTAATAAACCCTGGAAAAGAAATTGAATCCAAGTGTCCATAGGTGAGCTTGAAATCAGCATAATAGTTAACCGCACGAAGGAGTAATTATCGCTATATTTCAACGAAGTTTGTTTGTGAAGTTATTATGTGTTTGATGAAGCTATACTGCTTCTTCTTCCACTGTCCATCCATAATTGAGATAAAGTATATTCTGATAATCAATTATCATCTGCGGTCTCATCTATTTATGGGTGAATGACCATATGTTCTAACACCAGTTTCTCCAAATCAACCATTGTGACTTATTCCCAAAGGATTAAGTTGGAGGGCTAAGGACCTGAGCGACATTCAGACTATAGGAATGAAGGAAATAGCAACAATTCGGAAGCTGATGGACCAACTAAACTGAACTGACCATATTCAGATAATTACCCGAGTCCCGCGCTCAGTGCTACTTAATCTGACATCCGAGGATGCATACGAGACTGAGTCGAAAGAATAAACAAATGCATTCAAATCAGAACAATAACCTATCTTTGGTGATGCGCAACGGAGAGGATGTAACAGAAAGTTAGAGATTCGGAGTGGATGTGGTGAAACCAAGCACGGAACAGAGGATGAGGTGTAGGCAGTGATAGAACTAGCGGTCGAGCATAAACATGTATGGGAAACTGTAAGACTAAAGTTTGCAGGTCCAATAGGTAGGTACACCAAATAGGTACATATGCATTAACATAAATTGGATAATGAGATTGGAAGCGTTGCGTTCAATCTGGTGAAACTGGAGGCGCTGGGCTTGGTGGTGCGATAGATGAGCATGTAATCTGCGAGTTTGACTACGCTTGAGGTTTTGTGAAACAGTTTTCTTTTTGTGTTCTAAAAATGGGATACATTAATTTGGAGCAAGGATGTGCTATCAGGCTCTGCTTCAAACTTGGGCAAAGTGCAACAGAAACTCTCAAAAGCTCAACTTTGGCAGGCCTACGGAGATAATGTTTTGGTTTTCCGTTGCTTTGAGGCATTTTCAGAAGGTACATGAACCACGAGGTGGAAGGCCTTTATCTTAAAAAACCGATGAAAATATTCACAAAATTCGGGATCTTGTAAGTTTAGATCATCGGTTGACAGTCCAGATTGATCAAGGAAGCCTATAATTTGACTCACACCAAGGTAGGGGATCTCCGGAGGCGCGAGGGTGCTGCCACATAGGGAGTCCCGTTAATACCTGCTTAAATTCCTAATTTAGTGAGAACTGTAACGCCGTTAGTTATAGTTGCAGATTCTTCCACATATTATATCAGCGCTGACATCCTAACGTGTTATCTATGATCCTAGCTGGCAACTGCCTGACAACGTTTCACGACTTGTATCGTGAATTTGTCCTGTTTTCGTTTTTAAAAACTATTTAGCTCATTTGCGTGCATCTTCCTTATCTCTGGTGTGTGTTGTGTATTTGTAGTTGGTTTTTATTGTAAATAGTGGGACTTTTATTTTAGGAGACAATGTCGGAGGATATGTATTGTGAAATAATGTAATGTGAGGTGCACCCGGTAGGCTCAATCTTTATAAAAAAAATGGTTCATTGAATGAAAAGTGACAAAAGTAGCTATTCCCCCATACAGCTTTGAACTTCCCAGCATTGTTGTTGAATTCCTAACATTTATTTTCCTCCATGTTTGTCATTGAAATATGTAAAAAAACGTTTCATTTATTGTATACTTTTTTCATTCAATAAAATATATAAACTTGATGATTATTGCTTTATTATTATATGTTACATTTTTTGACATTTTATTTAATTTTACTTGATTGATTGTTATTATTGTAATAATCTAATGTTGAGTAACTTCAAATGAAATATCAAAAAATGGACCATAAATGGACCATGAATGTCATTTTGCAATAAAAGTGAAATTACAGTAATTTTGAATATGCCGCCAAAAACTGTAAAATTACGGGAATCTTCTTTTTCGTCTCAACCATCTGATTTGTGTTAGAGGTACTGACGGGACTCTCTTGGTGGCGCCACCCGTACAAATAGAGGGCGCCACGAGTCAGTTTCCCATCTATAAGTATTTTTTTATCTTTGACTCACACCACCGTTCATCAGATTTTGACTGACGAATTGGAGATGGGGAAAATATGCGCAAAAATGGTTCCAAAAATCCTTTCGCAAGACCAAAAGGTACATCAGGAATAAAAGGTGCCTTAACCCACATTTTATGGAACGTGTCATTACTGGTGACGAGTCTTGGGTGTTTGAGTAAGACCCAGAAACCAAGCGCCCGATCATGTAGTAGTACACTCCAACCTCTTCAAGTCCAATTCTGGGTGTTGCATCACGATAATGTTATGAGGAGTGGAAGAAACGTCTTCAGTGCTGTGTGGCTTCAGAATGAAGTTATTTTGAAAGTGACAATTTGAAATTGTAACTCTATTTGAGAATCAGTCTGATTATTTAATTTACAGACCTCGTATTACTGACATAAAGTAGTCATCCCTTCAGCATACCATCGTTTGATCTGTGGGATCTCTAAAACGTACCTGGACCATTTTCATAATATCTGAGATTGAAACAGATACACGAACATATTTCATTTAAACAGAGATTCATGAAACTGCAAAAATAATATTTGTGCTAGAAATATGTTGTTTGAAACGTTAGGTAACAGTCAGACTATTGTTCTTGAATGAACAAAATGCCTCTTAAGGAGCTCTGTTTATTTTTGGAGTGGTATTTTTATTTTCCTACACTGCACCTTATCAGTTGAATTCAATTTATTTACCGAGACAATTTTACGCTTCCACCTCTACAGTATCGTACCGTATTCTTCCGGATATTTTCCGGCATCGGTTATTCAGTCGGCGTCCGACGAAGCGCTCTCGACACGTGCTCGCCAACTTGATAAGATTAACAGCCCATCTGTAATGACACGGCAGGATGCAAAGATCGGAAGACGTGCCACCGAAGCACTATCGATTATTTGCTCGCTGCCAGCGGTGTGTCCATGATCATCCCTTCCGCCCGCTGCTTTTGAGGTTATTAAGTGATGGCCCGGCGTCAGCTGTTTGTCCCATGGAATTAAAATGGTTTATTATCAGGTTTGATTTATGTGTATTTTCTCCTGATTTAAAACAAATTCGTAGCAGAGAGAATAGCTCAAGCATGATAATATACTGCAATAAAAAAACGGGAGTGTGGCTTTAAGCGACTGGATGAAAAACAACATTGTTTTGTTAAGTTGGAATGACACCTAGATATTGTCTACAGTTGTCAGAACCAAACATGAGCCCCGGAAAATATGCGAACTAAAATAAGGTCTTCGCAAGCAGCCAATCAAGAGCCAATGTTAACGATTGTCCATTAGTAATTGTTAAATATAATCGAAATAATATGACCTTCATCAACATACATCATTCTATTCACTCTGTATCAGTGTTGTCAATGCGAGGATGATTATCCGATTCTTAGACAATTTCACTAATTTGGATCCAATAGTTTTTCAAATATTTTGTGGAGGGATATATAAAATGGCTATTGTTTTTGGGGATTATCCATATTGACTGAGGTCGAAGACTTTATTAAGATAACCAATGTGTCCTTTTGGTAATTTTGACAAATTCTGATAATTTGAATAGTAAGTTCGGGAATTTTCATTTTTGCATCGGCAACACTGGACTATAACCAGTTCATATTTTGTTGCTTTCCATAGAAACTTGACCCTTTTTTTTCATGACATTAATACAGTCATGTAATTTGAAAACATAGACATTTAGAGCAAACGGTAGTTTTGGTTTTGGTCCAATATAAATTTTTCTATTAGTATTTAGAGTTACATTTTCAGCAAGTTTGACTTTGTTTACATATATATCTCTTAACAGTTGACATTTATGGTATCGATATTTGGTTATCGATTCAAAATATCGAATTGTTACTACCAAAATACAACTACGGCGACATGAACACGCCCACCAGGGCTCACGTTTGCTTCTGCCAACTGTAGAATTTTGTGAACCTGTTAACTTATTATGATCAATCTGAAATTGATAATTCGAAATTTCAGATACTTAAACTCAGTTCACCTCAAATTACGAGAACCTACAGACTCAATTCACCAACATTGTACGTGTGAGAAGTTTTATGTGAATTAAGCTGTTCAACAATACTGGAAGTTGGGAAGCTAGTTAAAATCTGAAGAAACTTTTCATATTCATCTGTTTATAACGTACATTATGTCAAGATTCTCTGGAATATTAATTGGTCTAGCTCTTCTATACAACAAGAGAAAGTATGAATTCACGTGTATATTTTGAGTTAACAAGATACATGTATATTGCTGAACATGTCTTAGATTGTATTAGAATTGTATATGAATATATCCCACAATAGAATGTTGCATGCATTTCAAAGTATGGAAATATTTAAGAGTGATAATGGTTTAAACAAAGGTAGTGGACCTAACCTAAGTGTTAGTTCACCTTTAGTCTCTGGAAAAGAAAACTTGGCTATCAAAATACGCGTGAGATGGTGTAAACTGTTGATTTGGAGAGTTTAAATTGTGTTCGCTATCGAGTCTCGCCAACGATTCCGAAATTCTCCAACAGATATAATGTAGAAACATTGAACTCATTGGTTTTCAAAGTTGTGGGCACCAAAATTTGTTCTTCTCTCCGATTTTACTACTGTACAGATAGAGGAGATGGGTACAGGAACACAATATATTATATTGGTGTCTGAAATGAAAACATCCTCATTCTTCCATAATATGCTTCAGATATGAAGCCTTTGAAGCAAGTTTGATTGGATATAACAATATACTAAGAATTAGGTTAACACTGATATTGAACGTTGTGGAGTTTTGTGAAAATATCCTGATGGGATTCTCGACTTTTCACTACCTGAACAATATTAGAAACACCACTGACGCCACTCAGGAAAAAATTGGACTAGGTACATATTTTCGGTTCTGAGGATTTGAGATGAAATGGAGCAATTTGTTGCTAATTTCTACCACAAACACAACATTATGTAGTAGTTGATGAAAATCACATTGATATATCCACGAAAATCGAACACATCCAACTACATACTGCCAATAATATGAGTGACAATAATCTCCAGATTGAGAATGAAAAACAATAGTAAACGAGTGGAAACTGAGTGAAAAACCGGCCTATAACGAGTCGGACTCACGCACGAAGGACTCCGTACCATTAGGTATCTATAAAAACGGCAGACAAAAAATCAATCATGTCTGTTGTTATAATTTCTCACTAGTTCGATTCCAGGATGCGGAGTGTGTAAATGTAGTACAAAGCCCCCACGCTTCTCCACAATATCATTAATTTTCTCGTCAATAATTTTATTCCTGCTATTCCACAAACTAGACTTTCGCTTGGCTGTCGACTGTATACAGATTACAGATAGCATGTCAAGTGTTAACAGTTCTAACAACGAAGTACGAATAAGCAGTCTCAGTGCTGTCGAATATATTTTTCACTCAAATTTTGAATTAAATATATGTTTCTGCTCTAACTGTTATAGTTATTAGGAATTTTATTATGTTCTCAGTATTAGTTGTTATAGCAGCAACAGATATACATTATCTGTGAGAATTTCAACTATCTAACTATCATGGTTCATAAGATATAGCCTGGTGACTGACAGACGGACAGACAGACAGGTGGACGGACAGCCAAGTTTTAGCAATAGGATCTGTTTTTCACCCTTCCCAAATAGTTGAATTTTTATATTTGAATAATTAATCGAAAATGTCTTTGGCTTCAATTAACATTGTCACAATCATTTGTTCCCGATAATTAGCATTAGAAAATTGAAATGTATAAATTGACACGTTTTATTTCGAATAAAATTCCACTGGTGATAAAATATCAACAAACGTCCTCCCTTCATATACCGTTTGTAGTCCACTTCTCCGGGCTACGAAGCATTGGTGCGTGAAACATGGTCAGTTCAAAAAGTGGTTAATGAATTTCAACGCGCTCCTGCCGCGACAATGAAGCG
The DNA here is from genome assembly GCA_910591685.1 of Galerucella tenella. NCBI lineage: Eukaryota > Metazoa > Arthropoda > Insecta > Coleoptera > Chrysomelidae > Galerucella > Galerucella tenella. The sequence goes on from CAJUYH010001579.1 coordinate 34,491, forward strand.
ACAGAGCACACAGTTTTCATGCATTGTTTGGTTGAAAGTATCACCAAGAGGAATATTTGCAATATGGGATTTATCATTGGAGACGACTATTATTTTTCACTACCCGGTTCAGCATGATAGTCGTTTCAAGCAAGGCCAAGAATGTGAGTAATTTCGCAATTAGTGAAATTGCAAGTATCACAAGATCCTAATTTACGCTAAATTGAAGGCAATAATACATACCAGTCGATTGAATAGCACACACTTCTAAACGTATGTGTTCACACCAACAAACAAGATACTATTTATAATGAAAATATAAAAGGAATGGATTCTTGAAAATGGGGGTTATTTATTTTGTTTTGAGTGGAAAAGTCGTTTTTACATTTCACCTGTCAGTTACACATGGAGCAGACTAGACTTCTGTCTCTAATAATATATAAAAAAAAGTTACTATGGTTGTGGTAAGCCAAAAACCTGAACATTATAAAGAATGTACATACGACTTATATGCTGAATAGTAGTATGGTGAAAAGTGAAATTATCTACTTCATTCGCAGTTGTCTGCGAATAAATTATCATTTTATTGAAGCGTCTTATCATTAAATGTCAAAGGTGATAGTATAATACTTTTATAACGCCACACAGAAATTTTGAAAATTAAAGAACAAAGTCGGTTCACTAAGAAGCAACAACTACTTCCCTGGCTATAAGCCACGAAGGACATTGAATTAAGCTTCAAAGTTTTACGGTATATTAACAAGATAGAATTTGCAATTCGAAAGGACCATATCACTTATAGGTTGCTAGATATCATCTGTCCAGAAGCTCTGAGAGCATAATTCTGGACAGATGATATCTATCTTATAGTGATGAGGCGCCAATTCGCCGGAACTGGTCAATAAGTGATATTGTCCTCTTGAATTGCAAACTAAAATGGTTGGTTTTATCTTGCATATATAGGGGAAACTTGATCGGACGGAAATATTCTTATAACTGATGTGCCTGTGAACCCCAACAGTATTTGCATTGCTTCTCTAGTGCTACTGCTACATCTTGTAATTATCATCAGCCTTTATTAGTTGCTATTTCATTTGTTTATATTGAGGACGTTTAAGAATTTTGAGTTTTTCCTGAACAACTTGAGCAATTAACATTCCGTGAAATATTGTTGACGATTTTTATAACACTAAAATCAAAAGCCGATTCTGCTTACGGACCTGAACGGGAACTGAAGAAGAGACTGATGATATGGAACTGATAACCTGCTGTCAGTGTGTGAACAGTAGTGTTTATGAGTCGCAGTTTAAGTGATTATGTGTGAACAGTAGTGTTTATGAGTTAAAAGTGAATGGAAAGTGTGTTTACTAATGTACCAATACTACTAGCAACTGTTTTTATGAGGTGCTGACAGTTTTAGATTTGCGTTGATTTGATTTTACAACTTCACATTTAGAAGAAGCACTTAATTCATGTAGCTTGAGAAAAATGAAAAAAATGTTCTATTTTTGGACTGTTAGGAATTATAAAGATCTGACAAACGTAAAAACCAATGAATCTTCAGTTGGGGTGAATTGATAAACATACAGAATTGTGCTTAGAGGGAAAATTTCCGTTTCTTTAATTTTAAGGTCAATAAAATCTGTGCTTCATTCTTTTCTTAGTAGCGTAGTCATACTCAATTTTTCATTATATACAGATCACGAAAAATCTCATGGAGCCGTCCCAACTACACAAGTACGACAAGGAGAATATGAGGAAAACAGCTTAAAAGGGAGAGAAAGAATAACTGTGCGCGCGCATCGAGGCGTGTACCCAGGTCCAGGGGCTGGCCGGATGATGATTGTCCCTTACAAAGAGAGAGAGAGAATTCACTAGTTGGTGGTATTTAGTATGTTCCCAACATGGAAGGAGTGAGGGTGTTGAAGAAATAAAAAAATACCATCATCATCACGTAACCTGTACATCTTAAAATTCATTTTTGTCAACTTAATCGTGAACATAATTTAGAATGCATTCTTATTTCAATTTTTTCGAGAAGTTTATATTTTATGTTTGGAATAGGTGTACTACTTATTTTATTTTTTCAATTCAATTTATTGATGGCAGGGATTCTTAGTTTATTAATTATGGTTCTCTCAAGAAATACTGTTTTATTTTCAAGTCACAATGGCTAAAATAATATCCTATTGTGGTTAGAAATTGATTGTTAGCTTGGTCATAAACGATCAAGTTGACCAAAATGAATTTTAAGATGTACAGGTTACGTAATGATGATTGTATTGTTTTATTTCTTCAACACCCTCACTCCTTCCATGCTGGGAACATACTGAATACCACCAACTAGTGAATTCTCTTTCTCTGTAAAGGACAATCAACATTCAGCCAGCCCCTGGACCTGGGTACACGCCTCCATGCGCGCGCACAGTTATTCTTTCTCTTTTCCTTTCAAACTGTCTTCCTCATTTCCTTGTCGTACTTGTGTAGTCGGGACGGTTTCATAAGATTTTTCGTGATCTGTCTATTTGTATTCAACATATCACACGTAGAACTTCTAACAGCCTCTCAGCTGGCGCCGGCATGAAACCGAGCTCATGGAGGTTGGTCTCGATAAAGATCCCTACCACTTGTCGGAACACTGGTGGTGGTGGGGGTGGGTTAGGCTAAATTTCCGGTTTGTGGTATAGTGCTCAGTAATTAGCGTCAGTTGCACAGATGAGCTGACGTTAAATAAAAAAAAATCGGGAAAAAAAGAATTGCCAGCTTCTGGTTTTGGAGAGATGTCCAATTATTGCATCATTTCAATATTCTCAAAATTTTACCACCGATAACAAGTAACGTACATACAATGGTCAGTAATTGAATGTTTGAACCGAAAAATGACTAACTTCATCAGTACTTTGTTCCGAGACTTCCATTCCAAGCCACTACTCTCTGGAATAATTTTTCGAATATGAATGAATATACAATTCTGGACATTCTATTCATCAAGTTCCCACCTAAAAGTCAATCTCTATACTTCCATCAAGAACGATAGTGAGAAAATTAGTATTTTATTTTAGATTGGATACACTAGACAGCAATACATTGCAGCCACTGTTCTCAATAATTTAAAGGCAATTTTTCAGACCCGTTTGAGATTATTTACTTTTTCAAACGAGTCAAATCCGGGTACATGCTATAATATTTTCATTCCTAACAATAGAAGCAAAAGCAATTTAAGTCTTTAAATAATTCTAGTCAATATGTTCAAGCTTGATAACTTTACTACTCACGTGCATCGCAACGCTGTTTTTTACTCAATTCAATAGGGACGAAGTGGAACAATATGCAAAATTATTCGTTTATTTTGCAGGCTCTGGCACATATGCAAATAGAATAGAACACAAGCAGTTGCCTTTGAGCATTTTAAATTATAAACGGCATGCATCATTCATAGTTCTCCTAATTCTCTCATGAAACGAGGTTGCTGTTTTGGAGGATCTTAACTTCCACTTTACCTAATCCTTCCTGGATAACTTGAGAACGGAAGAGATGGCGAGCTCGACTTACTCAGTTGACAAGATTGTACCTTTTAATATTGAATAGGGTATTTTGTTCCGTCAACCAACTTTAATGGAAGTAGGATTTCAATAAAAAAGATACGAATAACTCCAGATGTAAAATAACTAGTTGAAAAGTATTATAAGGTATCACAAGAATTTTGGAACATACTTTCTAAAGAGCAGACCATTCACTAGGAAGCAACAACTACTTCTCTGGCTATATGCCACAAAAATCATCTTGGCAACTTTGATTTCAGCACAGCATGTGAAACTTGATGAAACTAATCCACAAAATACCAAGATGGAGGAAAATTTGTAATCAACTTTATACACCAATTTAACTGCCAAATCTCGTAAAAGCATTCCAAGTATTGATTTCTGTCACTTTCAATTAGACAACCGGGCACTAACCAGATAGTTAACTCCTCTTTCATCTCCTCACTTCCCGTCTTCCCCTCAAATTTAAATAAGTTTATATGCTTGGAGGATATCAATAATATCCAGGTGAAGAGAATTCGATCAACTAAAGCAATTTAAACTGTAAGTACCCATACATAGACAGTTTTCATTTGGAGAGGAACATGCAAAACTCTTACCACTTATCTACTGAACCATGGCCATCTACAATACTAGGCCGGAATGCTGAAATTTGGCAACAGTGAATAGTGGGCCGATCAAGTCAGATTTTTATCATGGCGAGACCGTGAAATCAGTCGATATAATATTTATTTACGTTTATAATGCGCGTATGTTGATAATTCGTGATATGTAATAGGTGATCTTAAGTATGTAATAGTATGTACAATATTTTTAAATCAAGTTTATGAACTTTGTGCTCGTTTTTTCGCAGTTAACAGCCTGACAAGTTCAACATAAGACTTCTGTTTGTGTTTAGTTTTAGAGGTAAGATATTTGATAATATATATAAAATAAAAAGATTTTAGCATCAGTATAATTTGTAAACATACTCTCTGTTCTGTGGACTCATTATAAAATATAAGGCATAACATGGTAATTGTATCAAATAAAGTATGGTTACAAATTTTCTAAAACTCATTGAAAATGTTTAGAGATGACTTGAACCAAGACTAATTTTTATATTATTATCCAATTTGTGATTCTTGTTAAGCCATCCCACATTGGACTCACCTAAATGAAGTATATTTATAAATTAAGCCAATAAGGTTAATTACTTATGTACTATTAAATATTTTATATTGTTGTAGATGCCTGTGAAATGTTTGGTACCAAGTTGTACTTCAAGTTATGCTCCCAACAGTGAAGGATATATTACAGTATTAAAGTTTCCACAAAGTAATGAGGTGAAGAACAAATGGTTGAGAAGTATCCCACGTGCAAACTGGAAAGTGGGAATCAAACATCAAATTTCATTCACTGAAGTGTACAAGGATAAGGATGGTGATAGATATTTACAAGGAAAAGACCTGTATTAAAGGAAAATCTAATACCACGAATATTTCCCAGTCACCCAAAATATCTTTCAGTAAAAAAGAATCCAGCAACAAGAAGTAATCCTGGAATACGAAGAAGGGTACTAGATAGACAACAGGAACAACAAGAGGAATTGTTGAACAGTGATGTGATAGTGAATGTTTTAAATTTGTGTGAACAATTTAAATCTAAATTGAGTGTTCATTTAGAGAAGTGGCAGTGTCATCAACAAACAAACTGTATATATTTATATCTGATCGGATTTGGCAATGATAAACCAGATGTAAGGTGTAGTATAAACATATTTGAATCAATGATAATCGAGGACATCGAGGTAAGAATAGAGCAAAATTTATTGCATAAAAATGCACAATATGGACAAATTCAATTCAATATTAATAATCTTGTGCTGTTAAATATTCGTAAATAAGATGAACAAGTAACCACACATGAATTTGTAGATATTCTTTATGATATTAATTTACTAATAACATCTCGGCAAGTATCAAATTTAGTAGTTCAGTTTGGAGCTGGTTATGTAAGTCTCAAAGTTTCTAGAAAATTAGAATGTCTAAATTGTATAAATGTTGTGGTTAGTGATCAAACACAAGACCATGAGGAAGGTCAAAGTTAGAGGCAGATTAACTATTCTATCTGAACCAGTTTTCTTTTAGAAATGACATTATCTATTTTAGCAAATATTTTTATAAATAACCATTTAAAAACAATTTAAGATAAATTACAAGCTAATAAGAAACATATAAATAATAATCATGAAACAAAATGTAAACAAAGAAAAATTCTTAATTACAATAGTTCTGTACATTCTATCTAGTTTAATGATTTTAAATACCCACTATTTATTTACTTCTCAAGAATTCTGTTGTACCCATATTATTGTATGTAGTTCAGTTTGTATTAATAAAGGTTTATTAAGAAATAAAAGGCGAAGAAATAATTATTTTAAAGTGGTGTCTGGTCAGCTGTAGGAGAAGGTAGAGGCTGATTTTCTTCATATTTTATATTCTTATCAATAAATTACCTTTTGCATTTTTATTTAATTTAGTCTACCTATAAATATTTCGATTTTTATTCGTTAAAAATGTTCTATAGCTTGGTTTATTTCATATTTCTCGCCATTGTAGTAGGCCTACAAGTCGTTTCATCGGCCCACTATTTGACAGGTGCGCCACGTTGCCAAATCTAGGATTCCGGCCTTGTATTCTAGGTGGCCATGACTGAACCAATAATAATTTCTCAACTGTTGCACTAGAGACATATTATGGGAGTTTCAATTAAAGGTTGTTGAAAAGTTAGAGACCTCGAGTAGGGATGAGTTCTTATTCCATATGCTGTATATAGAAGAAAATTATGAAACTTTTGAATTAAAGGGAAGGAAATTACTGCTCTTTTCCATGTTGTGGAATCAATAATAGGCATGTTTTTATGTTTAATTATTTGAAGGTACCTACGTCCAAAAATAAGTGGAGTTGAGTTACTTTCAAAAATATAATGGGAAATTTTTTATTGCTGTGAGTCATAAAAAATGTTCTTCATCGATTTAAAAAGGCTATATTCGATTTAATTTTCAATCGTTAATTATTTATTACCATCTCCATTGCTTCCCAAATTTGGTGATTTATCTGCTTTTTTTATATTGATTCAACCTCTTTTCCCCTTTCCTTTTCCCATCGTGGTTTTTTTCATTTCATGGAGTTTCCAGTGGAATATGCATCCTGATATCAGCCAAGAATTTTTCAATATCACAGCTATCATGTTTTTATTCCCGAATGTTTCAAATTCAACATTTATTTTTGTTCTTCTTCTCATTTCATCGTATTCCTATCGAAGGTTGTTGATCTTCAAACTTATCTTTTGGAACGTGAAAAATCTTTCCCTCACATTAAGGTTAGACCAATCTCAAATGTTTCTTATTTAAGATTTCTTCCACATGTAATGAAGAATTTCATTTATTTCACAAAGTATATGACTAAAATTGGTATGTCTTCCTTATTCCAACAGTTTTTTCATCAGGTTTCTCCTGCGTCTTATCACTTCTTTATTTCTGATTACGAATAGCCAATTAATTTCAAGTATACGTCTATAAAGAAGTATTTCGAATGTCCCTAGTTCTTTTATGGACTGCTCTTTCGATGTCCAACTTTCTTTTCCATGGAGCAGCTAAGGACATCCAAAGAATTTTTTAAATGTCAATCTGATGACCAAATCAAATTTTCTATTTTGAACAGAAAAAATGTTCGGGCTATTTATATTCTGAGTAGATGAAGTCAGCTCTAAGGTGTTTTGTCTAGCATGTTTCACACTTTTATGGTGAATTCATCAAGTTCCCAAGTAATTTGTTACATGCTTTGATACACCTGTGTGAACATGTTTATTTTTCCGAAAATAATGCTCAGTGGTTGATTAGAATTTCGACTGGAAAATGTTTACTTCCACACTATTTACAGTCAATCTTAGAATCCCCAATATAAGTACCAATTTCAAACAGCTCATTTCACAAGATGGAAGACTGTGAGTAGAGTGAAAATAAGTACCTACAGGCATTGCATGCAGCAATTCATATCCCCACTAACTATCCGTGTTGCGGTGCCTCTTGCAATTCAATCAAAACCCACAACAAAGTAACGATACCGCCAATTGCAATGTGTACTTTGCACTGTTCGAAATATTTTACGTTTGCACTTATCGCCCACCGTGCACCTTCTGCAGCTTACTACTCGCCAAAGCTTCTAGTGCTTTTGCAATGTTTTCTCAAGTTTCTCAATATACTGGTGCTACAGTATTGTGAATAAACCACCACAGTGTTACCATATGGATGAATCTTGTAGTGGAAGACGATAATTGTGAATCACAAATAAAATAATTATCACGGAAGAAATTAAAAATATGCTTTATCAAAGGTATGAAAATCTTAAGACGTGTAGGGGGATGAAGTTATTTTAGCTCATTTATAATTTACAATTTTTGTTGCAACTATTTGTAGATTGTCTTATTCCAATGTTCTTGATAATATACAAATACAGGCCTAGTTGGTCTAGTGAACTACCACCACTGGATCACCTTCACTGCGCATAGACAAACTAGGAGTTACACTGCAATTTCATTATAAAAACGTTGGGACAAATCCGTTTGATATGTTTTGCAGCACTTGATGATAGGACTGACTACCCCTCCAATATTAATGGTTAATTGTATAATACGGAGCTAGGACCAAGAAGACTGCTTACTGTCCGACACATAAATTGCTGTCGTTTATTTGAGTTGGACAGAAAAATATTGGGAGAACTGGAAAAAAAAATTTATCGGTGGTATGAGAAGAGAAAACCTCATGAAAAAATGTTGGATATTAACAATCTTCGACGAATGGAATTTGGTGAGTAGGTGATAAGGGAAAGTGATGACAACATAAAGTTTGGATGGGTCTACTTTTTCATTACGCAATCAGTACCCACAGCTATTGAATGTTGGGGCTGGTATAATAAGAGACACTTTGAGCGAAACATTCTTCATACTAGTAAATCTTACTGGCTATAGGTATTTAGATTCGTGGCAGCTATATACTGTTTCCAACATTTGTCAATTAGCGGGAGACAAATTTGATTATAATTGCTGTGTACACAATTAGGATCCTATTATCAAGTATTCAATAGCTGGGAGATGCACCATTCCGGATGATCACCGGATTTATTATATGAAGGTATTCCAAGTCCAGTATTTATGGGTATAACAGTCCCACTACTTTAATTTCACAATAAATTAAAAATATTGAACCTGCAAAATTATGAGATACACGATTTTTTATAACCGAAGGTGGAACTTTCAATACAATGCTTCATAAGATGAAAAAAAGGACATATATCAAACGATCAGCAGTTTTATGTGGGGCGAAGTTGTGGATAATTCGTATAGGGGATGGAAGTGGAAGATATCTGGAGCAGAAAAACAAATTAGGAGCTCCTGGACATAGACAGACTTGCAAGTAACAAAGAAGAAGTACTAAAAAAAGGAAATGGAAGTGAAAAAAAGAGAGAGACATCAGAAAAGGAGTGGATAGTGGCAGTAGAGAAGGAAATTGGGTTGTTAAACATACTTATATAGGAATTGGTGGCAAATATTAGAAGTGAATAAACAACAAAGTCATAGGCTTCCATGGACTGTAGATCTGTTATATATAAGGTCAACTTTTTTGCTGGTTCAATTTGATGTAGGTTGGTTGGTTATGTGGGGAGGATAATGGACTAGACTCACTTAAATCGTAGTCCCTGTGGACGATTTTAAGTATATCACTTGATAGAATGAGAACATACCAACATTTTTATACTTGTCAATTTCACTAGTCCTACCGTAAATTCCTTTTTACTTGTAAAAATCACCCCAAGTGTTTTAAAAGTGCTTTTATATAATGATTGTCAAATAGATAAAAGTCCTAATATCTTATTGTTAAAAGGGGTCCAAAAAAAACCCATCAGCGTTGTTGTTGAATAATAATCATTATCGCAATCACCTTTATCGCGTTGCTTAGGTAATGTATGGTGGACATTTAAAAATAATTTACTGCACGCAATTGCTAATACTATGACACAATTTTCTGTTTACTGAGTAGTTAACTAAATTGGTATTCTTTGTATGCGTTTTTTTATCGTTATATCGTAATGGTTTTAACGCTTATCTATAACAACCACGATCCAAATTGAACATTACTGATTTCATTCAACTGCTTTGAGGCGATTACCTTTAGAATTTAGTTTTTGGATTGATTTAACCATAGTGGCGTGTAAAAATATCTAGCAATTATAATAAAAATATACTGAGAGTGAAATGGAGTGGAACTAGTAACTTAGAAAGCGAAAAATCAGAAGTGAGAGAATTTTGGACACGAAATGATGACGGAAGGTTGAGGAATAGAGAAGATTTTATATGGAACCTGGAAATAAATATGGAAAGTATCTTACTGCAGAAGAGATAAACCTCACGATGATTCAAGTATCACTATAAGTGACTGAAACAACTAGACATTGGTATGAAATAAATGAAGACGGCAAAAGAAAAATCAGAATTTGTGGAGCACCCGGAGCAACATGTAACCAGAAATGGTGGAATACACACAAATAAGGAAAATATTCCAAGATATCTTGAATTCAATATGAAAAAAGAAGCAGACTCCTGAAGGTTGTAAAAATGGTGCCTGAATCCCAATATACAAAAGAAGTATATAAGTGTATGGTCGGAGAACCTTTATGAGACATGAGACAGTATATACTTTCAGAATTTATTTGAAAGAAGCTTGAATTATTGGAAAAACATGGACAGCAAGAGAAAATGGCAATGTTTTTCGAGAATAAAATTGTTTGTTTGCATTACTATAAGTATCACGAGTTTAAACAAGTAATTATTCCGATTAAAATGGAGCTTATTATTCAATCAGTACTTTTTTCAGAGCGCCGCCACTTTGAATCATTTTTGACGAGGGTTTTCATGACCTGCTTACTTTCTGCCACTGTTACACCGCTCTAAACGATGCCAGAAAAATAGCCGAATAGCAGAATATTGTGAACTCAAATCTCGTATACCTTATCGATACTGTTTTATGTAGCCAGCTATTGGACTAACACGAAAAGATAATAGAAAGAAGTCTAAGAAACGAAGTGGAGAATACATTGCGGAAGAGTTGGGCTTGGTTGAGTGGAAGACAAAGCACGCAAGACACGATATTCACATCAGAAAAAGTGTGAAATAGCAATAAAATAAGGTACTTCAGGCATTTCCTTTGATCAACAATTACTTGAAAACCAATCACCCCATTGTATAGAGACAAAAGTATGATAGTAACGGATGAATTGACGGAAATGAAAATTATAATGATCCTAGCAACAATAACGTATATTTTAGAGGGGAAATTGAAGTAGTTATCCCTCGTACCGTACGCCTCTGGTTATAGAGGAAAATTTTATCCCACCATTCTTCAAGGAATACTAAGTGTGAAGTGTGAACAAGTAATATTATAGGGTGTTAAAACAACGGGCTGAGATGATTTAGATATTCATAGTGTCACACCCAGGATCTCGGTCAGGAAAATATTCTATCAATTGGAATTTACCCTTACCAACCTAATTTTCTCAAGAACTTCCAGTTGACTTCAGTGTTATTACGTGGACATTATCATTTTAATGCTGAGTGTCCCCTATTTCAGGAGCTTTTAACTTCCAGACAATTAGAGATATATACATGCGGCTGTCTTTAAAATACTTCGCAGTGATACGAGTTTTGATTAAACTTATACCTCTTTCTGTAGTGTGGAGTATGTTGATAAAAGTAGTAGTTCTTACGGTATACCTTCAAGATTATTCATTATCATTAAAATCACTCCATTATTGGGTCATTCCACCTCAAACCGACTCCTGTAGATTTGGACGAATTTTGATCAGAAGTATCCTTCCATTTCAGAACAAAGTTCTGCGGAGGGAAAACATTGTTTTTCCGGAATTTATGCAAAAGTCAAGATTTCACTATTTTCCCTGTTGTTTGAAACTTTGTTCCAAATACCTCGAGCACTATTGCAATTAAAAAATTTACTTAGTGTTACTTTCGAAGGGGATACTTGGGGCTTGGGAAAAAAATTCCGAAAAAAAGTTTGTTTAGTTTTGAATTACTGACAGTTGTCAAAATTGTCGATCAACAATGAATTTTTGGCTTAAATTCTTTTATATACATTTTTGTACTAATCGCAAGAGATTTTTGAAACATAAGTTTTTTTATGAATTTTCGAGTGGTTTGAAAAAATCGTTCTCTTTTAATAGTATATTAAAGTATAAGTGGATATTGAGGTCTTTGAAACACTTTTTTTTATTGGTGCAATCTGAAATTATAAATACTGGTCTATAACTACTACAACAACAAGAAATGGAAATAAGAACTGATAATGTCAAATGGTTGAATTCGTGATGTATATTATGTATACTTTGCGTTGTCATGGAAATGAGAAGAACATAAACTAATTTGTATTTTGATGGAACTTCAACCTTATTGAGTTCTGAGAATGTCAATAGTATTAATTTAAATACAATCGCCTAAGATTTGAAAGATCGGAATATTAATATTTCAAACAATACCAACTGCACCTTCCATTTTAATTTATAAAAATGAAATTGTTAAATATTGTTCGAATGAAGGTTTTGACGTTACAAACCACTCCTGTCAGATCAATAATGAAAAAATTGTCATTTAGACATGATTTAGACTTCGTTTCTCGAGTTGTTGATGTTGCCACGGTAACTTTGAAAAACGCGCGTTTTAAAAAGTTCGATTTAAACACACTCAGGCGTGCTTTAAATAGGTAAAATGGTTCACAAATAAAAAAATGTGTATCAATCAAGTTTAAAAAATCGTGAAATTTTGTAAGTTTGATCAATCAATATTTCATTTATAGGTATAATAATTGGGAAAAAGAACATTGATGACAGTTTGTTCATCCACTTATTTCATGGAGCATTCCAAGTGTGAATTTAATTCACATTCTACGATAAAAGTTGTTTTTTAAATCCTTCTTGTACTGTTGTTGCTACTTCTCTTTTTTTTATTGCAAATAAAACTATGAATTACGATTTCTTCAACTCAAAATAAACATTCTGTTTATAAAATTCGAAAATTTACATTTTTGATAAAACAAAAACAAGCATTTTTATTTTTTCTTCTGGAGAACTTCGTTATGAGATAAAGGTAAACTTCTGACCGAAATTCGAACAAACCCAAAGGGGTCGATTCCAAGTAATGGTGGGTGCGACGTGAAGTGACCCAAATATCAAACTTAAGCCACTATCTTTGTAATACGATTGTGTTTTTGAAGCAGAATCTCATTAAAAAATATTTATTCCAAAATACAATCCCATTTGATTCTTAATCGCCTTACACTTCAAAAATTATACTCAAAAGGAAGTTTAATCCTTCCACAATTCACATTCAATTTAATGAAATCTAGTTTCCCGGGCTTTTGTGACAAATACCCTTTAAAAGTTTTTCGTCTATTCAGGTTTCGAAACAAAAACTAATCGAATGAGCTTTTGTGTTATAAAATGTACGTGTTGTGATACGCTTATTAACTTCAAGCTTTCTATATAACCAAAGCTCAGTTCGATCCGATTTAAAATTGAATTCTTTT
>CAJUYH010001580.1:0-47622 GCA_910591685.1 Galerucella tenella
TGGAATATTTTCAATAGAGTCACGCAATTCGTTCGGCGCCACGTCAAAATTATCAAAGTCCAGTGTTGATGTTGATTCCGCAAAGAAACTTGGTTTATTCCATGGATCATTTGATGTCACGTTGGATGGACCAGGTGTCATATCGACTGATGATCTACACACAATATTTGTCAAATCATCGATATTTGAATGGGAAATATTTGTTTCAGATATGTCAACTGATAGCTTTCGTTTCGAGTTTCGAGATTTTTCCATAACTTCTCCAAATGCACTCTCATCTTCACTATCTATTTGTGAATCTTTAAAGGTGCTGCTCAATGGTACATTTTCATGCAAATTAGACTCTTGTGAAACGTCTTGCGATGAGACTGGTGCTATTGTACTCATGGTAATTTGATTTGAATCCTCTTTACTCGATGTTTCTCTTTCAGAAACTGTTGACAATGTCAAATTGCTGTCACCGGTATTAGAATTTTGAATTGCATTATCAGTGTCTATTGAATTTCGCTCGACAGATTGTCGATAACATGATTTGAAATTATGGCCACCGCTGTGTCGCCTCTTAATCTCATTATTCAATTTTTTAGGCCGTTTTGACTCCAATTGTTCAGGCATTGAACGACGACGTTGGTTAGATATACTCTCGGGAAAGGAATGTGCGGATGTATCAAATGAAATGGAGGTATGGTCTCGTATCGCTTTAATTATTTCATTAAATTTGACTTGCGATTGTTTATCTGTACAATTTCGCTCACTACGTGATACATCAATCTTGATTTCAAATCCACTATCCTCGTTATCGTCATTAATTTTTTCAATATTTATATTTGTTGCTTGTACTTGCACATCGGTGTTCTTGTGTGCTTGGTGAGAACTCTTGATCACTGTACACATCTCATAACTGTCCAGTAATCGCAACGTATCACAATTAGAATGTATTGATTTATCATCGTGTAAATTTTCTGTATTTTCTATTGTTTTTTTATGTATTATTTCTTCATGATTATTATCACGTGAGGTTCTCACGCATGTACCTATCGTTTTTACTTTTGTCATTGAACAATCGCTTATGTTTGTATTATTACTTTGACTATGGCTACCAGAGTGATATTTTTCAGTACGACTTAATTTATCACATGACTTTTCTTGTCTACGATCCTCCGCGGACTTTAGTCTTTCTCTATTATTCAATTCCTGTTTTTTACGTTCAAACTTATCAAAATCTGTACTCTGCGAGTCGCCCGAAACATCAAAAATTGATGGAATATATTTTGGTTTTTCCCCGTGCGCTCTCTCCTCAATTGACTTAGTGGAATGACTATCATTTTGTGAATTATCCTTAAATTTCGTATATTGAGACCAATTACTAACAGTCTTTTGTTGATTTGTTGTTTTTTCAATGGCATTGAATTTATCAAACTTATTTTCCAGCTCCTCGTTCAAACATTTTTTCTTCTGATTATTTGGTGATTTTGCGTCAGAATTCTCAGCAATATTTGCCGTCTCATTAGCACCCAACTCGGCTGCGATACTTCCGTCCAATGACCTCACTTCAACCCAAGCATCGTCGTCATCTTTGTCCGCCTCATCATCAGACGACTCGAGAACATTTAAATCGCTAATAGGTAAAATATTATTCATAACTTTTGTAAAAGAATTTTCACCCAATTTTGCTGACTGTATTCTTGATTCACGTGAATTATGTTCATTCATTAATGACATCATACATGCATCGTCTAATGACATATTACACAGTTTATCGAGATCCTCAGACGGTTGAAAGTCCTCGGTGTCAATGATCGAAGGACATTTACCCGTGTCAATTTCGTCTGGTGATAGAATTCGACTTACTGGGGTTCCAGGTACAGTACTGCCACCCAACGACTCCACCAAACACTCACCAGTTTGTATTATGTCATTTGAAATGTCTCCGCCTATAACCGGGGAATTGTTTGAATTTTGTTCAGTAACCGTATTAGAATTTTGTCCCATTCCAACAAGCGGATCGGAGCACGGATAAAATTGCTCCTCTTTTTCCGATGATTTATCTGCCATTGTCGTATTTATTAAAGGCACTTCATTTTGCGCATTGGATTCAACTTGCTCCATTGATTCCATAATGGGCTCGGTGGATGTTCGGGCCATTTCAAAATTTTCCACTGCCGTTTTATCCCCATTATCATTGTCATATTTATTTTTCGAATTTTCATCTTGATGAAAATCGAAATCCAAAGAATCGTGTGGCCTCTTCTCTGACAATCTATCATTCTCCAAATTACCATAAGGATAAATTTTAATTGGCGAATGTGTGAAACTAATAATTGGACTGTTTGGAATAATTTCAATGGGATTGGTAGAAATTTCAAGATTTGCAACATGCTCTGATGATTCCTCGCTGTCGGAATGAATTGGTGTATTTAACGTTGTTGATATTGGCGTACATTCTGACATTGGTAAATCAGGTAAACTGATATCATCAGGATTGTGTGACTCTTCGCTGGCAAAACTGTGTTGCTTTCGTAAATTTAATCTTTCGCCACTGGTTTGATGACTCTTTATTGTCAAATCAATTCCTTGCGTCGAATTATCCACAACAGTTTCAGATTGTGTTGAGGATTTTTCGTATGAAAGTTCTGCGGTTTTCTCGCATTCATTCATGATTGGTTTCGATGGATATTTCGGTGTCATAGTACTTTTTACAGATGTATTATCAATGATAGTCGCAACATTCGTTTCAATTACAGCTCCACTTCCCACTCCATTATCGACTGGCATATCATTACACTCGGTATCTTTTGTACACACATCAGTATCTGCCTCATATAATGTTATTGACTCTGTACCCTGTGATGTCTCATTGATAATTTCAATCGGAGCCTTGGCAATTTGTTCGATAGTTAGTGACGTAACGTCACCATACACCGTTTGTATTGTCGTCAATTCAGAATCGTTCGGCAACCGATCGACAATGTGAATCGTAGGAATGTCATCAACATCAGTTTGGATGCACTGGACAATTGTACCGGAATTAGCGAGTTCTTCGATAGTTTTCAAATCAGTTACTTTAATATTTTCACCGTTATTATGGACAACAATATTCGCATCAACAATTGTCGCCTCGTCCAAAGTCTTTTCTGTTGTACTTGTCTCCTCGAGTTGCTTTTCAATAACTTCCGTGTGATTATTTTCTGTCGATGGAGAACAATCTGACACAACGTTCAATGGCGGATTATTGGCCGCGGCCATTGAAAGATTTGTCGCTACGGTTTCTTCATCCTCACTCTCATCCCAATTTGCTAAAAATTGTCGCACATCAAGCTCAGGCTTATTTGCAAATTCTCTCAAATTTACATTATCAATTGTTGAGACGGTTGTTGTTGCCATTGTATTAACAGCAGTTGTTATTGCACGCGCATTGTCCAATTCATCAGTATTTGCAATGAGATTGTCAAATTGCTCTATATGTTCATTATTTTTTTGCATTAAATAACGGTCTTGTATGACTTTATTGGCAAGTCGAATATTTACAGCATCACATGATAAATTTATTGATTGATCTGTGTGTTTGATAAAATGATTTTGCTGTTCAATTGATCCGCCACTGACAATATTCGATTGATTCGTTGCAATATTTTCCGGATTATCAGCATTTGAAATAGAATTAATAGTATTATGCATACCAGAAAAATGACCGGAATTGTAATTAGAATTAATTAGAACGCCATTTTGATCAAATTGTAAATTAATCGGTGATATTTGGGTACCCGATGGACTCTGAAGTTTTGATGTTTCCTGAAGAACTCCCTGATAATCAACATTTTGCTGTAATCTCGACAATTCTCGATATTTCATCATATATTCCTGATACTTTGGATGCGTCTGATATCCGGGCATTCTTGACATCATTCTTAAATGATTTTCAAGTGAATATCGTTGCATAGCAATTTTCTGTTGATAAACATGATATTTTTCATAAGAAGTGTGGACAACAGCGGACGTTGACGTTGGCAATCTATTTGCAACATTATTTGTATCTTGATAGTCACGGGAAAAATCCCGTGGCACTTCACGTGCTGTTAACTGAGCGTTATAATATGAATTTTGCAGCGTGGATGGAAGATTAGCGGTACTGGTGTTAGGCATAGAGCTTTGCTGCGCACCATTGTGATATGACAATTGTTTCCCATTGTATTTTTGCTGAACAATTACACTTTGTTGCTCGGGATACTTCGGAATCATTGGTGAAGTTTGAGAATTTATCGTTGGACCACTAGCGCTTCCACGTCTCAAATAATCTTTAACGGAATATGGACACTTTTGATAGTCCGGAAAACTGTAATTTTGCATTGGATAATTTTGGAGCAGTCCCGAAGCCGGATAATTCCTTGATAAATCTTTGCGATATTTATATTCTGGATAATTTCGACGATTATCAACACCATATGGGCTAGAATTAACAAGCTCTTTATTATCGATACACTCTTTACGGATACCGCCTATATCTGGTGGTACATAACGACGACTTTCTATTGGATAGTGGCCAGGCCGCATGTTATCTCTGTAGGCAGTGTTGGTCTGATAATGACCGTATTTCTCCCAATGTTGATAAGCCGCAATGTTTGCATCTGGATTGCAGCATGGGCCTTTACATGTTCCATAAGGCGGAACTTGTCTACCCGGTGACATTGGTCCTACTGGTGATGTTTGTGACGCCATAGCACTATGAATTCCACTCAAACTCGATGACGTTGTATGATTTGTCGGTGGATTAAATGGCATTGGATTATTACGATGTGGCAAATCGGTTTCATTTAATGGAACTACGGATGATGCTAACCGCGGATCCATTGTTGTTGTCATGCCGTCTATCATTGTATTTCTCGATGGTGATGTACCGTAATGACCAACACAGCCCGACAACGGTGCCATAGTGTGGACACCTGATGACGAGCTTGTTGAACAGTTAGGCCCGGATATTGCCGATGTCGGATAATTTCGCCCTGGGTAATTAACGTCATTGCGTTGTTGATGTTTATTTTGTCGATCATTTGTTGATAAATTTATTGTGTCGAGCCCAATTGGATTTATGTTCGATAGAAATAGATGATTTGAATTGACATTCTGTCCGCTGGACGTCGTTGACGTACGTCCATGTTGCGGCGGGTTATATTGATGCCAGTCTGGCATATTCCCGCTGTAGCTCATTGTACATTGTCTTGTTCAGGGTTTGTTTTTATAGGTCAATCTTTTGCTGCGTTTTCTCTCTCATTCGCATGACGCCATTTTCTTATCTATCGGCAGGACTCTCTTTTCCCTATAAAATTACAAAACAAAAAAAAACATTTGTGATGACGTGAAATAACTTTTTTTTTTGTGAATTGCTTCATCATGTGTAGTATCACGAGTATATTGTTTCAATTTCAATAGTAATTTTAATAGAAATTTCATCATTCATATCAGTAAATAATTTGAATGAAATTCATATGGTATAAAACTACAGAGTCTATGGAACATTGCACATTTATGATAATTTTGCACTGGTATGAACATGATAATATTGTCTACTTTAGATTGCAAATATGAAAGTCATTCAAGTGGAAGTTGAATGATAACTGAACTAAACATAATATCATTGCATTATGAAATTAAAAGTAGAACACGAAGTCTTCATACAAAAATTTGATATCTCAAAATTATTGAGTGATATTTTCTTTTTCCTTTATATCGTATACCATTGATGATTATCGTTTTACTTTACATATGGAACGAGTAAATATTTAACAAGTCTGATAGAATCGAGCTGACCATCGCTCGGTAAAATTGGGGGAAATGACAATTCTTTTAATTATTCATTCGTTTCATTCAATCCAATATTTATTACAAATTCGTAGAAAATCCAAGGTCAAAAAATCGTAGACGCAGATGGAATTTAGTGTGCTTTATAAACATGTAGCCTTTATCATGCTGATAAGGTAGTCAAGCTTTACATTAAAACTGTGATAAGAAATTTGATGACAAAACAACGTAATTCGATCAGTTCCACGCTCCCCATGGTCCCATTGATTCTTCAGTTCACCAAAAAATGCACATGTGTTCAAACTGTAATTGTTGACAATTACTTGTTTTGTGTTCATACAGTGTTCAGAGTGATTTCAACTTCACAAACAGTCACTTTTTTGTTACAATCTTTTTTTTTTTCTTTTCCTCAATGCTAAAAATGTATTCTGACTGCGCCAGCAATTGCTAAGTGCACAACAGCTCGGAGAACCAATGCGCAAAAATAATTTGATAACATAAACATTACATACATGCATATCTACTGACATGTTTTTCAAGAAATATTATAATTAAAAATCACTATCTTTTTCACCACATCACATAAAATATTCGTAACAAAAATTAAATAATAAAAAAATGACAATAAAACAATTATGGTCATGACAATATTGCTTTGTTATCCAAGCAGCTTTCGTGACCATATAATATAATAATCATTGATATGCTTCGCACTTGTCCGATGAAACGTTAGGTGAACAAAAAAAAAAACGAAAAAAAAAAAAAAAAACGAAAAAAAAGTATATCCACTATTGATGTGCCGTTCACCGCAAAAAAGTGTATGCGACTAGAAATACATTGCGAATTCAAAGCAATTACGGAATAATATAATATTTTGAGTAGTTAAATAGGTAAAAGTGCTTTGCCATCAGTGCAAAATAATGCAAAAGTCCAACAGTATATTTTTTTTTTCTCTCCATCATGTTTGACATGGCATGGCATATTTAACCGTAACTGGACATGGCAATGGCTTGACACGACACGAATAGAATTATCACAACGCACCTGAGCTCTCTAGCCACGTGTCACACTCCTGTTTTACACCTGTTAATTTCACCTCTCAATATTTTTATAACAAAGTAAAATTAATATTTAACTCACCTGCTCTAGCAATATATTACTTCACAACACACACGCCATTTTGGACATAGATTATTAAAAAATCACGCGCCCCCTACTGTGAGATACACGCACGTATGGACATATAACAAAACATCTCACACAGGTGTTCCGGAAATGGAGTAAAAGCTGAATGCGGGGGTGTTGAACAATCCGTCCTCATATGATGATATCGCCAGTGCCGCTCTATACTGCGCGAAATGGCAGTTCTTTTTAAGGCGATTTTCAAATAATTTATCGCGCATGCGCGGCTATGTAAAAATGGAGTATTCTCCTCCATGCTCTCACCTTCCATTGCTCATGTGTGGGATATTGAAGCGAGGAGTAAGCACCATCGAACACAAACGAAAAATCATCTCCACACTACGTACAATAAGATGTAATTTAATCAGCATTTGTCAAGTATTACAGACAGTAGAATAAATAGATAGATAAAATGGAGCCATATGAGATTTACAATCTCCCTGTTCATGAATTGGTCACTGGCAATTTTGCTGTTAATTGGTCAGAAGACAATCAAATATCATTAATAACACCAAGAGGAGTCCACATATTTGTAATTATTTTTTTTTGTTTTTGACGCTTTTTTTTCTTTCGTTTTTATCGTTTGATATAATATTAGGTGTTGATGTTCTTTATTGCATAATGGAGTTTCTTTTTTTTTTAGGAATTACAACCAAATTTATTATGTGGCAGTCCTACAGCCAAATTTAGAAGGTCATTCATTTATCCATCTAATCTTAGGCCTTGTGAGCCCTTTATACCTATCACTGATTCATTAATAAATCATTTTGATCGTGAAGATCTGTATTTAGCAATGTTTGAGGAAGCATTGACACCAAAATTGAATGATAAAGACGATATTATACCGAGAATTATTGCAGTTTCTTGGTCACCAATAAAACTACTAAAACCATCAAAATGTTTGCTGGCAACTGTTACGTCAGCTGGTGCCATTGATGTTGCATTGAAAGTAGGAAAAAATTGGCATTCAATTTGCAATTTTTCCGATTTATGGTGGGATATTGTAAAAAGTGAATTGGATATTAATCCATTTAATATCAAGGTTGATTCGGTGAATGCCGAAACTTTCAGAAATAATCTCCGAAGACTCCAAGGCACAGCTGTTGTATGGAGTGAATTATATCAACCAAATAGCTCCATGGCTTTTTCTTATTTTGTCACGGCGTACCGCAGTTGTGATTTAGTCATCTGGAAAATAATGAGAGTATCAGAATTACCTACAGCAATAAAACCGATATTAATCAACCGAATGCGCTTTGATATCGCAGTAAAAATTACAAAATTACTTTGGATCACATTGGATATGGATAAATATTTAATTGTAGTAGGTTTTCATGACGGACGAATTTACTGTATCAATGAAAATATTTCAAAAAAATACATAACTGACAGTCACGATAATATGCCCGTTAGTGACATGAAAATATTATCTCGAACTGATAATGAAATCAATGTCATTGTCACGAAGAGTTTTTTTTTTATTGTAATGACTGTTGATTATGAAGGAGAACTATTGAGACAGCAGCACATTCAACTACCAAGCTTTTCCATAACAGGTAAATAATATTCGATGTTACATTTAATTAACATTTTATGATTACTTATTCTATAATAT
Source organism: Galerucella tenella (assembly GCA_910591685.1). Classification (NCBI taxonomy): domain Eukaryota; kingdom Metazoa; phylum Arthropoda; class Insecta; order Coleoptera; family Chrysomelidae; genus Galerucella; species Galerucella tenella. The sequence continues at coordinate 8,594 of CAJUYH010001580.1, forward strand.
TTACAGGACTTTTGTTGATTGAAAAAAATAGCACCATCTTGACAACGGAAGACGCAAAAATGTATTTAATTAAATTTAAAGGTGGATGTAAATTGATTTGCGAGCCTATTAAGTATGATATAAAGACACCTAATGTACAGTTTTTGGGTTTGGCTTGTGCACCAAGTGGCGTAACATTCATTAATGTCACAAGTCCAAGTGGTTTATACGATCATTTGATAATTCGCGAGCCAAGCATACTTCAAATGTTCGGTTTCAATGGCGACAGATGGGATCCATGGAAAGTGCTAAATAACGATAACACCTATATACATTGGGATTGTTTAGAAACAATTCGAATAAGGGCATCAAGAGAAATAGATCTGGAGAATTATTTACCAAGTATTCCAGAAGCATTTGAATCACTGTCCATTCATCAACTTCGCAATGTTATGTGGTTAACCTTAATAACGGAAGTTTTAAAGCAGAAAAAAATGATGAAAAAAATTGACAGTATTGTTGGTGAAATATCGGAGGCTCAACCGTTAATCTTTGTCCATTCCGCTTCATCTCACATTATTCGATTGGCGAAAAAGAAAATGTTGTGTGATGATGAGCGTCTTTGTATTCATTTTTTGCGACTTTATCTGGAAGTTTTTCTTGCGGGTGAGGACGGTGATGGAAACAATGTTGATAATAATGCCGCTGTGAAATTAGCGAAGGAGGCATTGAATGCAACGGAAAATGTGGATTTAATTGAAGTAGAATCGTGCAAATTGTGCGGCAAATCTGTTACTGAATTACCATGGAATATTGCACAATGTCCAGATGGTCATAGCCTTCCACGATGTGCTCTCACATTGCTGCAAATAACATGTTTGAAATATCGAAGTTGTCCAGCGTGTGCTCGAATATTTCATCCATCATTGGACGAAGAATATGAGGATGTAAAATGCCTTTATTGTGACGTGTCAGCTGAATATGACAATAGAGTAGTAGGTGTCAACGATGAATTGGAAGAGAAATGTCAAAATCTCTCTATTCGACCTATATGGGAGACGCAAGGAAGCAAATCGCAAGAGAGTGAAACTTCTGCGGTCAATGAAAAACGCAACAAAAAACGTCGCACTACACCGGGTGATACTTTCACATTGGTTGTTAATAAGAACGATGAAACTGTAGCGGAAACATGACAAGAACTGTAAAATAATTCATGATATTTCACTTATTTATTTTGTGTATATATGATTATATAGATAATATTTTAATACATTATTAAACGTTAAATAATTTATTTCAATTATGTTATTCGTCATCACTATCATTATCAACCACGTAAATATGAGGATGACGTTCAATTTCATCGATGTCTTTTTCCAATTGTTTCAAATTGTTCTCCATTATCGATTTTCTTTTAACCTTTGGCGGTGTGTCAGTTAGAAATGGAAGTGCTTGAAATTGTCTCATCATCTCATCCCATTTTTTTTTCATTCCCTGTAATAAATAATAATATTTTTGTTTTATTCGTCATTTAAATTAACCAGTTAGGTGTATAAACTCACATAAAGTAATTCCGAGCGTTCTTCATTGCTGATATAACGTCCCTTTTGTTTAGGCTGCCGACTTTTCTTGGATTTTGTATCTTCCGGTATTGATTCTTTCGCAGAAGCTTCAATGTTAGATTTATCTGCCTTTATAGAATTCTTTTTCCCTCTGTCTTGTGAGTATGCACTAGTGCGAGCTGGTGGACATTCCAAATATTTTGAACAGATTTGTTTATCTTTAGAATGATGATGTCGATTACTGGAAATAGATAATGTGCCAGGTGGTTTTGGGCGATTGGAACTATTGTGACCCGTATCATAAGATTTCGACCTGAGATTCGTTCGAGTTCTTTTTATATTCACAATATTTTCCTTTTGAAAATTTTTCATAGAATTCCGAGAATTATTCGACGCGTTAGAAGGTTTATCTGATGTTTTTGATAGTCTCACTGGTTCCCATACCGGCAATTTATGTTGATAATCCGGTCGACGATAATGCTTGTGGTCCACTTCAGGTCTCTTTTGTTGAATTCCTGAATTCTTTCTTAAAAATTGTTGGGGGGCATTTAATGACACTCGTATTACTCCAAATGTCTTGTGATCGTATTTACCGTAGGCCACTTCTTCCTGAACTGATTTACGATATTTAGATCGGTACATTGGCGGTTGTACATGTTCAACTGGTGGTTCGACAATTAGTCCAATTATGTTTTCATCGTTATCATCATCGTAATCGCCATAGTCACAGTCTACATACATTATCACATAAAATTCTGCTTGGAAATAGTTTCAAATATGAATATCACGATAAAGCAACAAATAAAAATTAACTGCAAAATGTTTAGTCAATAAAATATATAATACAACCTTAACAACGGTTAGGATTATTTTTTTTCTTACAAATTTGGCGCGCCAATGTTAAGAGATGGCGCTATTTGAGTCCCCTGGTGAAATATTTCGTTATTATATTTTCATATCTTCCATTTGTTTACATTTCAAATAACCAATAATAATTATTATAGAATATGCGAACAATTAAAAGCAATTAACCTTCAATTTGCATTGAACAATCAACGCGGTCAGAGGGAATTTTAAAAAGTTAACAAATTAACGGTTAATTGGATGACATTGCGGTAATTATAATTCACATTTCTCCTCTGTTCATTGAATTATTTTATACATACATTGATAATGATGGTGGATTTATTCAATAATATATAACATATAGGCTTTATCAACAATTGAAAAACATGCTCTCAACACCAAAAGCAAAAGGAGAATTATTTTTGGCATCCTCATTATGTGATGGGCTTGAAGACACTGATATAAAGCAAATAACAACATTGCTTGAAAGCAAGGAGGCCGATCCAAATGTTTTACTTCCGATTCATGGTATTACACCATTTCATTTGGTAATTGGCAATGAATCTGAATTGTTTGCTGAAAAAGTAACAAAATTATTTTTACGTCATGGTGGCAATCCAAATGTTAAATCCAATGATGGTATGACACCGGTTCATGTTGCTGCTGCATGGGGACGTGTTAAAATATTAGAGTTATTGTTAGCAAATGGCGGTGATCCATTGTGTCTTGATGATGATGGACGAAGCCCATTTCATTATGCATTTGATGGTGCTTATTACGATGCCATAACTGTCCTGGGAAAGTATTGCTCAAAAAATCAAGATATTGATGATAGTGATAATGATTATGATGATTATGATGAGGAGATTAATCCAAAAATACAAATCAAATTGGAAAAAATATTAATCAATCGTGGCAATGTAATTGCTGAATATTTTCCATCAGAAATTGAGATTACCAATCAATCTGATAGTATATTGCCGAACAGTTTGGAGTACCGTCGCGATGAGATCAGCCCCGAAAATACGGAAATAAAGTCAAATTCCGATGATATCAATTTGAATAGCAATAACATTACGTTTCGTCGACGTCAACCATGCACTGTTAAAAATAATCAAATATCGCCGATATTAGGAATCGATAGTTTCAAATTCGATCTCAACGAAAGGAATGACGAAGATGAGAAAGTTCTTGTTGGTCAGATCATTAATAGACTTTCAAATTCATTCAATATATCTGATACAAAACAGAGCAATGAATACAAAACAAAAAATAATTGCACAAAAAAATTTCGCCGTCTTCTACCACAACCAAAGAATTTTAAAAATAATTTGAATTCAGTGAAACCAGAGCTGCTTGACACATCTATTATCAGTAAATCGCCAAATTTTAAAATACCTATTAAAAAAAAGATTGAAGTGACGAAGCCGACGAGATCACATCAAATCGCATCTCCCATCTGTACTAAAAAACAATTCAGTCAGAATAATACTGATTTAAGTGTTACTGCGACACATTTATCACCTTCTGTCACTCCACAGATAAAAAATGCAAGTTCTACGCCAAAAAAAAAATTGAACCGAAATAATTATAAGCCAGCAAAATTATTGACGCACGAAAAAGTTGATGAAACGGCCAAACAAGTTCGACTAGACCAAACTTACATTGAAAACAATTATGACTATTCATTATCCCCAGATATTGAAGCTGACTCAAAGCCCAACTGTAAAAAACAATTGTATGAAAATATTGCTCGCAAATTAGACACTACCGTTTACGGTGATGATTATGAAGGTAATTCAGATGAAAAAAATATCGACCATGATGAGTGGAATCAATTGAAAATTCATGATAGAAGTCCAGGTTTTGGTTCGAAATTTACAAAATTGTTCCGCAAAGTTGACTGTAAAAATATTATTGGCCTAGCAAAAATGAAATCACCCGTAAAACTCATTAAGCATCTTAAACCGAAAAACACCCATGACGTAATAAAGCCGCAAACAATCGACCGAATTAGCCCTATAAAGTGTGAAAATAATAACAAAGCATTTTTAGAGAGTCCCGGATCGTCACATCCAACTTCAGCAAGCTACCAATGTCTACCTATTACATATGGCTTGGATTTGTCTGGCAGGATGGAGATTTGTAATGAATTAGATGAAATTTATAAAAATAAAGGATCAACACCGCCTGCCTCAATTTCAAAACTTACAAATGACTCATTGACTAGCGAAAGTACTTCAAAAAGTTCTCCATACTCCGAAAATCGAGATATAACAATTAGTACAAAAAATCCAATCGATAATTCTGTTGATAACAATATCGATTGGCAAAATTATAATGGTAGTGAAGACAATGCCGGATCCAATAAAAGCAGTAGCACTGAAACCTACAGAACACCAATGAGATCCACTATCGGGTTAGTAAAAATATTTCAACTGAAATCAACCACAATTTTATTTTATTATTTTATATTAATGCAGATCAACGGCCGACACATTTACGAGTGTTGATGAGGAATATGCGTACGTTGATGTAGAGAAGAATGTTGCTTTTATGGAACGTCGACTACGCGTTTTACCGTAAGTAATAAAATCATTCATAAATATTCTTTATCATTTCTCAATAAATTTCGGAGAACTGATAAGATAATTCGCACCTTTTTTTGTATTATTACTTGCGTTGCGTTTGCCATTTTAAATTGCTACTCATTGCAGAAAAGTGGAGGATATAAATCGAGCCATGAGTGAATTACCTTGGCTTGATAGACATGGTAAGAAAAATAAATAAATAATTATTTCTTGAATGTTAATAATTACAATAATGTCGATGGTATATATATGATTCTCTTTATATTTATAATTAGGTGATCTGTTGAATGCCGTTACTCCAGTCTCACTTCGGTCTTCCAGCGAATTTAGTAAAATATTCAGTCGCGGTGAATTTGTTATCAGTAATGCAAGTCTTCGTAATCAATTGCTTGCACTCGGCGAAGCGCCAGGACCCATAACCGACACCACTCATTACGTCTACCTGAAACGACTTTACAAATTAAAACACCACAGTCCCATAAATTTAAACAAGTGCCTCATTACATCACGATCGCTAAATGAATCAATTCCAACAAGCTCACGAATATCTAACACATTACTTAACTGTGATTTTTTAACAAATCCAGAATTTTATCGAGACTTGGAAGAATTGGCATTTCATGAATATCAAAACCCCAATGGTAATAGAAAATATCGTGGAGGTATGGGAAAGACATCGTTTAATTATTTACTGTTGGATCCACGAATAACAAACGATTTGCCACGTAATGGACGTAAATTGTGTTTTGCTGATCGATGGGAAATATTTTTGAAGGCAATTTTTTATGTGGGAAAAGGAAAAAACTCACGACCATTCGCTCATCTCTATGCGTCACATGAAATTTGGACTGGAAAACGCGGCAATGATAAATCCAATGAAAAAATTAAGAGGATATTGGATATTTGGCGCGAAGGCAAAGGCGTTATTTGCCATCAAATATTTGGAAATTCAATGCAAGAAGAAGCCTTTACACGTGAAGCTGCTATGATTGATGCACTTGGGACTAATTATTTAAGCAATTGCAATCGTGGAAATTATTATGGATTGGCGGCAACAATGAGCTCTCTAGAAAAAAAGTTTCTTGGAAAATATTTGTTGTATAAAGCAATGGAAATTTTAATGTTCAATGGCGAAAGCCAACAATTTCCAAGAAATATAGAATAGATCAGTTTCTATATAATATATATCTTCTATTTGCAGAAGAAAAATAGTATACGAACAAGCAATATAATTATTGAAAATAATGACTGTTAATGCAATCATCAAATAGAAATTGAATATGTGATTGTAAATTGATTTAAGAAATCATTTTTTTATAAAATATTAATCAGAGTATAATTCGCTAACTGTGAAAAGATAACTTTATAAATTTATATATAGATTATATCAAATGCTATTGCCAGAGCCAAGTGGAATATTTATGATCACATGTAAATTTATTAAATGACTGAGTGACAAACTTATATATATTTATATATTTTGCAATAAAATCTATATCGCAAAAATGGGCAAACTCTATTTTTTTATCATGGTCACGTTTCACAAGTAAGGTCTGTCTGGTTCTATACGTATATTTTTCTTGTCTCTTGATCGTGGAAACCAAATGTGCTTTGTTGTGTGAGTCATTTTAGCCAATTCATCAGCAATTACAGCTCGTGGTCGTTCTTGACTGAACCATTTATATGCCTGATTTTCATTTATTTTCAATACTGATTCAGGTTGTGGCTGCACTTGTGGAATTGGCTTTGAACATTCGTAAGGAAATTTTGGCTCTCTGTGCCAACAAACTGCCATGCCGTTTTTAAAAAACGTCAGTTCATCCGGTATACTGCTGTAGTTAACCTTTCTGGCGTAAAACGATCCAAGTGATCGAAATAAACATGGTCTCAAAATCATCTGCAATAATATAAAGTATCACAATGAACGTTCAATAATGCAATTAAATCTTTTTACATACCTTCACAAACCTCTCACACGAAACAATGTTATTAACAATCAGCGAAATATTATATGTGTAACAGAGGAATAATACAAAAAAATAAAGTCGACAGCGCCACTATTGATGACATGAATTTATTTTTCATTAATAAACGATTCTAAGGACAATATAAGTGGCGCACCCGGCCGGTATTATTTGTCAGTCGTCTGCAGATCGGCTTTTCATATATTCACGACACACATTAATTTGCATTCATTGTTGTTATCACGTTTCTATTTGCCATCTGTGTGTTGATGAGAATTTAAAGAAACACATGAAAAACAATATACAGTGAAACAATAACACTGATTGTAACGCTAAAATTATAGTATATTACATTCACTTGCTTGCCAGCAACAACCAGTACAAAATCAACCTTTACGGTCCATTTTGTGTGTTGCAAAAGGGAAATATAAACTCAAATATACAACGTATCAAAGGTTATGGTTATGTCACTTGCATAATATGGCGTCTTCCGATATATCTGACGATGAAATTGAATCCAAAGTGTTGGAGTATAGGATATATAAATGTTCGAGCTCTTCACCTGCATATTTGCCAGAGTACGTAAATATTTTTCATCTCATTACGTAATGTTACATCGATTATTATCAAAACGTCATACCTTGTGTTAATTTATATAACTTTTTTTTTTTCAGGAACATTCTAGTGGATAGACCGCAGGATCAAACTTCACGATGGTCCTCCGATCATGATCATCATCCCCAGGTAATGAATTTAATATAAATTTTAGTAATTGCATTATGGAGCAATTGAAATTATCGTTGATTTTTTTAGTATCTGACGCTTAAGCTTCGTCAATCAGCGATTGTTAAAACAATTACATTTGGAAAATACGAGAAAACGCATGTATGCAATATGAAAAAGTTTAAAATATATGGCGGTATGGAACACGAAAATATGACTGAGATTTTGAAAGGGTATATACAAATGATATTTTTATTAAATATAAAACACAATATTATCGACATTTATTTTAAGGGAATAAAATTAATATTTATTTCTTTTTTTGTTTGTCATTATTTTTTCTTTTACAGTGGGTTAAAGAATGACACAACTGCAGAAACGTTTGAAATAAAATATAGACTCGGTACCGATAACATTCTTTATCCAATGAGATATATAAAAATAATGCCAATACAGTCGTGGGGACCAAATTTCAATTTCACAATATGGTATGTGCGTTTAATGGGAAATGATGAGCCCGCAATTGTAAGACCTTATATTAATTGGGTAAATCAATATATACACAATGAGATATTAAGATTGTGTATGAAACATTTTCGTCGGCTTCAGCATCCAGAAATTGTTGAAACACTTGGTCAAGTGGGAAATGTTAAATTGGAAGATCAACGGTTATCCATTTTGTATGATACATTAGTAAATAAGGGTGATTATTTAGAGGCAGAAAAGTTTTTGACAAATACTATTTCATCGGAATTGTTGAATGATTACATCAATAGCCAACCTTACCGTGCTGAATGGACAAAAGTCATATGCGAAGATCCTAAACCAGGAATGAGAGGTGGACATCAGATGGTATTGGATTCCGCAGCTGAAACTCTATATTTATTTGGCGGGTGGGATGGTCATCAAGACTTATCCGATTTGTGGTGTTACAATATTAAAACAGGAAAGTGGACGTTAATTTGTAAAGATACTGAAGAAGTAGGTGGACCGGGTACTCGGTCATGTCATAAAATGTGCCTTGATCCTGATAGAAGACAGCTCTTCATATTGGGTAGATATTTAGATCCACAATATCGTACCATTGATCATTTGAAAAGTGACTTTTATGTATACGACATTGAGTCAAATAAATGGACTCAAATATCAGAAGATACCAGTGCTGTGGGCGGACCCAAATTAATATTTGATCATCAGATGTGTATGGATATCAAAAATCGAATGATATATGTATTTGGTGGGCGAATGCTGGGGCCGTCTGCCACGACTACAGATGATCACAGCCTGCCAATTAGTCCAATTGAACCAGTTTATTCTGGACTTTATTCGTATCATGTACCAACAAATACGTGGAAACTACTGGCGTGCGATATTGCGCGGCCAACTCCACCCAATCAATCGATAATACGTTCAAGAGTTGGACACTCAATGCTATTTCATCCATTAGATAGAAAATTATATATTTTTGCTGGTCAAAGGAGCAAGGAATATCTCAATGATTTTTTTACTTATGAAGTTGATACCAATAAAATTGAACACATAAGTGTTACGGACTTCGGAAATGATTCTAATCATATACCGGCTGCCGGATATACCCAACGTGCAACAATTGATCCTATGTTGAGTGAAATTTATGTTCTGTCGGGCTTGAGCAAAAATAAAGACAAACGCGATGATAATATTAAAAATTCATTTTGGGTTTATCGAATAAAAAAAAATTCGTGGACGTGTATACATCGCAATGAAAATATCAGTGAGAAATATTGGAGTAAAATGCAAGATTTCGAGCCATGTCCACGTTTTGCACATCAATTGGTTTATGACTGTGTAGAAAAAGTTCATTATTTATTTGGTGGTAATCCAGGACGATCATGTTTACCAAAATTGCGACTTGATGATTTTTGGAAACTCCAACTCAGTCGTCCGACTCACAATCAAATACTCCAAAAATGTAAATTACTTATTAGAAAATATAAATTCAAGGAGTTGGCGTTGAATAGTACAATAGACGCCCTCGAATATTTACAAAAAGACGTTTACGAGATCATTGATCATAATGATCAAAATCAAACAAAAGACTTTCAATTACTCGCATCTGATCTATTTGGTGAAAAGTATTTGTTATTGAATACTAGTGGCGTTTCTAATGAACTGTCATCAACATCAATTGATTCAGATACATTAATGCGTGATCTTCATCAACGTCGAAGAGAACTTTTTGACAAACTCATGGAATTTTATCCTGAAAGACTCACACAACCGCGCGCAAATCTTATTGATCTCTTGCCTTTGTGATATCACTAATAATTAATTGCGCAAATTAATTTAGTTAAATTATAATACCTCTTATTTTATTGTAAATTTGTAATTTATCTAACGTCTATTTGTCACTCTTTCGTTTTCGCACTCTCACTCTCTATCATCGTATATATTTCTATTTTTATATTTTCCCGTCGTATTCAGCACTTGATGATCGATTGATTCACTTGTCGTATTATATTTTTTTTTGTCATCAAATTTTTTATTTCAATGGGGATGGTTAACCTGCTGAGTCGAAAGGTAGCTAGTCGATATAACGAGCCTTATACTCATGAAATGAGAAGATAAAGTAAAGTAGCTATTTCATTAATTCACAATTATTAATTAATGTGACATTTGAGTACACTAGACGCACTCTAATTCATTCAAATTTGTTATAAACTCACAGTATGTTTTCATGATGAAAATGTTTGACGCTCTCCATAAACATACACTTTTTTGCTTTATTTAAAATTGGAAGTAATAATAGTAATTGAGAGAACAGTCAGTATGGCTTGGAATAAACGACGTATAATGTGAAAATGATTTAGATGTTCATATTTGCAATGTTTAATAGCTATATAATAGTACCATAAAAATGCGCTTTGTTCATGACATAAATGGTCATTACATATACAAATATATTTGTTAAATAATATTATGGAAGCGATCATCGTTTTACCTTGTTTCTTTTTTTTTTTTTTATAAAGCAGAGTTTATATTACTTTATTTATTTTACCAGTTACGCGTGGAATAGGTGGATAAAATGAGAACCCCATTTACATATAATAAATAGTGAGCTTCGAGCATATTTGTGCTTCCAATGATATATTATAATTTGTAGTGTAACTCAACTGTTATTTAGCAAAGAAAAAAAAAATGTAAGAAAGCATCAGATTATTATTGTCAATGCTGTAATATATGTCGATTTAATAAAAAAAAATCTATTGAATAATACCCATTACTATATCAATAAATCATCAATGATTTTGTATTATAAAAAAATTCATTCAATATATCACACAATATTAAATAAATTGTTCACTATTCAATTAGTTATGTTTAATTAATTTTTTAATTTTCCCAATAACTGTAAAAATGGTGTTTAATTTTGATATTCATGCCCATTTACAAAAATTGGCAGCGCCACCTCTGAACGTTAACCTATTGGTTATATTTATGATGTATTTGTACAAACACAATAATGTCAATCACACCACTTGATAAAACAACAGTAAAAAAATTAACTACAGCACAAATTGTAACATCGGTATTTAGTGCAGTAAAAGAACTTGTTGAAAATGCCCTTGATGCCGGCGCCAATAATATTGACATAATTCTTGTAAGTATAAACGACTAACTTTATTTTCATTGTTACACTACTAACAGTTAAATGGAAAATCATGATAAATGTTCTCTATAATTGTAGGAAGAGCAGGGATTATCGTTGATTGAAGTGAGAGACAATGCAAAAGGCATATGCGAAACTGATTCATCATTCATAGCATTGTCAGCTTATACATCTAAATTATCTACATTCAATGATTTAGATTTGCTGGAAACATACGGATTTAGAGGTGAAGCTTTATCCGCACTCTGTCGAGTTTCTGATGTCAAAATAATAACAAGAACTGAAAAAGAGGATGCAGCAAGATGCTATGTAATGAACCATGATGGGAATATTCTACGAAAAGAATTATGCGCAAGATCCATTGGCACAACCGTACAAGTGTCGTCATTATTTAAAAAAATTCCTGTACGACGGAAAATAATTAGTACGAAAAAACGTGCGAATGAAGACGTTGAGGCAATTGAATCATTGCTTCAGGATTTTGGTATTTGTCATCCAAACATAAGAATAAATTACAGAGTTGATAATACTAATCGTTTTGTAAAATTACCAACAGAAACAATTATAGAAAGTTTGATTAATATTTTCACCAAGAAACTAATTTTGAATTATGAATTTTTGAGTTTTAAAGATTGCGATGTAAATATTGAATTGATAATACCCAAAAACGATTTAATGGATGTCTCGTCTATTTGTCGAAAAGTTTATTCTCGTATTCACATTAATAATCGACCTGTATCATATAAAGAGTTTGAAAAACTCATTATTACAGTATTGTCAAAACACTTTGGTGAAAAAATGCCTTGTAAAAAGAAACCTATCTTCTTTTTAATTATCAGAGTTCCATCATCGGATATTGATGTGAATTTAGAGCCGAACAAAACAAAAGTTCTATTAAAAAATATCTCCAGAATTTTGACAGTGATCGAAAAATTACTGAGCGATTACTATGAAATACGTAAGAGTGATGAAATTGTACAGACAAATATACCTACTTCGATGGATGAATCATTTGTTGGATTTATGGATGATATTGAGAGCGATGAAGAAGACATCAGTGTGAAATTACCATCGTGTAAAAAGCGAAAAATAGAAAATAGGAAAGTAATATCGACTGTTAACAAAGCCAATGCCAAAGTTAACATAGAAAACAAAGAAAATGAAAAAACAACAGTTGATTATGCAAATATATCTGAAATAAAAGAAGAAGCTCTCAGTCAATTACCTAAAGTTGATTTGGGTCTGGATTTTAATACCCAAGAAATCGCAGACATTCCAGTACTAGATCCGAAACAGGTAAGACATGTAATGGATAAGTTAGAACAAGCTCAACACAAAATATCGAATATACCAAAAAATCCTGACACACCAATTCAATTGCCGGAATCACAATGGAGTAAAGGCCATTGTAAAAATCTAAAGGTAAAACAATTGACAGATACATATATTATTATATACCGAATTAATTGTTTGACTTATATTTCAATGCATTAGGGCGGTGTAGATGTTGAAATTCTTGGTCCAAGCAGTATGTCCGCGAAGGTGAAGAAACAGATGAATGATTCGCATACGAATCCGACAACCAGAGGATTTTTAAAGTTTTCGGAGAAAATGGGTGAAGAATGTAAACACTGTTTTATTTATACTTATCAAATTTATGACAATACGTCCCGGATTTCATTTCATTCATTTCACAGTGAAAGAAAAAAATCCTGGTATCGATTTCGTAACAATCGCCACATCAATTGCTACAAAATGGAAGGAATTGACTAGAGAGGAACGAGAACACTATCGTGAACTTGGTCGCCAAGATATTGTAGCAGATCCAAAATTGAATATGTCTGGTGGAAAAAAAAGATTATCAAAAATAACCGCTGAAGATGTGGAAAATAATAAAAAAAGAATGCGCAATATGATTGAAAAAATGGGAGATTTGAATACTACTGCAGATAACTCGACGACAAAAAAAATTAAAGGCAACGAGGAGCATTTAAACAAGAAAGTTAAGAGTGTCCGGCATTGGGAAGTCAATAGAGAACAAATTTGTGAAAGTTACCGGAATAATTGTCACAATAAAGAAAATTATAATCTGATAATTGGTCAAGTGGACGATAATATTTGGACGGTGAATACGAATTCACAGATTTGGGCATTAAATTTAAATAAACTTTTCGATGTATTGAATTTGGATGAACAAAAACGTCAAGAAGCTAAGGTACATTTATATAAAACTAAAGTGATTCACTATTGTATTAATTAATAAATGTCTATATTTATTTTTGTAATACGTACAATTAATTTTGCAGGAAAAATGGGAACTCGTTGAAACATATTTCAAAAGGGGACTCGACGAAACAAATAATATGAACTTCATGTATCCAATTGATTCCAAATAAGTCGACTTATTATTCCCAAACAATTAATAATTATTTGTGCATCATGTAAAAACAATTCTATTTATATCAATTACTTTACAAAGTTTATTGCGTTCTTTATTTCATACACGAAAACAAAAAACAACATTGTGTTTTTCTTTTTACTCGCTGCAATCGGCATTTTTCATTGTGAATAATATTTTGATGCATTGCAATACACGTGAGTTTGTTAATACAATGATCGTAGTAAAATTACTAAGTACGCATCGCATATGTGCCCTCCGCAATAATTGAAAAATATCAAAACATACAAAGTAGATAAACAAGTTTGTGTCTTATTAGAGGTATAATTCACAGAAGGCACGTGATATTTATGAGTAATGATTCATCAAATGATTTTTCACTGTTGATAAGATTGCAAGCGTGCAACGAGTTCATTGGAAATCATAGAATCATAACAATAAAGACCCGTGCCAAAAATAAACGTCGTCACAATATCGCGCGATTTTATTTACAATTGCGGAGATATAGTTATGCTACCGTAGTAACGTCTGCCAGCAACGAAAATCTATAAAAGCCGTTACATGTCCACGAATTAATTCAGTAAACCAATACAATTTTAACAAACCACACATCTCTTTACCAATAAGTGAACAACTCATACATTATATTTCCGCCATTCTATTCAAGTGATCGTGTGAATGTAATTATTTTTGTCCTTTTCAATTAATGGGAATAAAAATCATTGACAGTAGTGCAAAAAAAATTATTCACTCGACTATAAACAGTAGAATGGTATTGAGTAAACAGGTGAAGCATTATCGTCGAGGTGTTTCATTGACAAGGTGAGTAATCAAAATAAATTCTTCCTTTCTGTTTAAATTATTACTCAAACGATCTGATCATGCCTTTAATAGTGTTTTGAGAAGCAGTTGTGCGTGTAAATATAGTCATACACTTTATCAATAAAGTGTGTATGTAAATTTAACAAACGCTCGACTTTGTAATATCGCGTAATTATTTTTTTTTCTTTTCGATATGTACATAATAAACAACATTTGAGATCGATCCACGTTAAGTGCGAGGGGGAGAGAGGGAGACAATGAGAGAGCGAGTAATACAAATAAAAATAAACTGTGAACCGTACATAGGTTATGGTACATGTGACGTGTGATATTAAGTGTTTATTGAAAATTTCACTTTAGCGTTGTTTTGTAATTATTTTCAATTTGATTCAATACTATAGTTACGTACATACATTGCAGTAATACAATTATTAAATAGACTCAATGATCAATACAATTATTGCCCAATAATTATAAACTTGGCGACCAAAAAATTCATCAACAATTGAGCAATAGTTTTTTATACAAATTACGTATTAACTTTTATATGTAACGTCTATCTGTTATTTTTGTTGTATGTTTTAGACGACTTACTGAAAGTGCTACAGGTCGAGATGACACTGCCGAGAGTATCAGAAGGATGGCAGAGAAGATATCTAGTGTGGGTATTGTGAAAACATCAAATACTACCATGCAGAATCATTGGAAGACACTCACCCAATTAAAAAGTTTTTTTGCAAATTCCGAGTACAATAAAAATTTGCAAGTGATGTTAAATAAATATTGGGTGGGGAGAACGCAAAAATTGGCATACCCATCATTGGTTAATATACAGCGCATCTCAATTGGTGAAAGAACAACGGAAAAGAGTATCGATGAACAATCATCAACAGATGTAGAAAAACCTGGGAATATTCACGCGGCACTTGAAGTTGAGGTGCAACAGACACAAAAACAACCGATTGACATTTCCAATTTGAATACAAAAAAAAGCGAAACACAAACATCTATTCTAACATCAGATCAAATATTACAAAATACTAAAGATCAATTATTGGCATTACCACAAGTATTGAGTAACTTCTTTGACAAGTTTAATGTCAGAGGCAAAGAATCATTGCCACTTGCAACAATACCAAAATGGAAAAGTAGCGTTCAAAATAATATTACAAAGCACAGTATTGTATCGAGAACCAAGCATGTATTAACCAGTATTGTTACTGCTGAGTCAAACAATTCGCAATGGCGAAGAATTGAGGACTTATTGATGCATATTCAGCAATATCCCGACGCGAGACATCATGCATTGAAAGAAGGCGCTGTTACAGTACTGCTGAGAGCACGTCAAAGATCTAGGGATCCACAAGTGCAAGGTATATTCAATATATTGTTATTCATTTTTAATCTGCGATTATATAGAAGAGACTAGAAGAAAAACGAATATATTTTAATTATATTTTATGATTTCAGCATCTGTGAGAGAGGCTCTAGCAGTGATGGGTTACATCGATCCAGTTCCACGTCGTGGCATTAGAATTCTTTCAATTGATGGCGGTGGCATGCGTGGTCTTCTTGTTATTGAGATGTTGAAGAAATTGGAACAATTAACAGGACAAAAAGTACATGAGATGTTTGATTATATGTGTGGCGTTAGTACAGGTGCAATACTCTCAGCAAATTTAGGTAGATACAGTATAAATATTTATATATTTATCTATTGCATGCAATTAATTGTGAAAATTAATCTCTTTCGGAATTTCCATCCGGTATGCAAACAAGTTACAAGACGGAATGGCGGTGAATATGGTATAATTAATTTATGTGCACTAACAATAGAATTGAATGATCAATCGATCGATATTTTTATCAGTAAAGTGACGAATGTTATATTTACGTTGTTCTTTATTCTTTCTTTAGCATCGCACAAGAGACGATCTTTGAATGAAATATCCGACTTGTATAAAGATCTGAGTACAAGAATATTTAATGTAGGCGCTATTCGTGGCACCAGTAGTTTGGTATGGAGCCATGCTTATTATGACACTGCATTGTGGGAGCAATTGCTCATGGATCAATTTGGTGATGAGGATCTTATAAAAACTGCACGCGAGCCAAATGCACCAAAAGTAAATCAATTGAATTAGCAGAATAATAAATTTTATATTTTATTTAATAAACACGACTAATTAATTTCCTCTGTTTTTTTTTTATAGTTCTCAGCAATAGCGACAATATTTGACAATGCTCAAGTAATGGCTTATATCTTCAGGAATTATACTCTTC
Organism: Galerucella tenella; assembly: GCA_910591685.1. Classification (NCBI taxonomy): domain Eukaryota; kingdom Metazoa; phylum Arthropoda; class Insecta; order Coleoptera; family Chrysomelidae; genus Galerucella; species Galerucella tenella. The sequence goes on from CAJUYH010001580.1 coordinate 25,411, forward strand.
CACCGCGAATCGAGAGCCAATACATGGGCTCACATAGGCACAAGTTGTGGGAAGCAGTCAGAGCATCAGCAGCTGCACCAACTTATTTTGAAGAATTTAAACATGGCGATTATATACTTTCTGATGGTGGAATTATGGTGAATAATCCATGCGCGGTTGCAATTCATGAGGCGAAACAGCTCTGGCCAAATGTTCCAATTCAGTGTGTTGTATCGTTTGGCACTGGTAGAACACCACCAAGTATTCCGAGTGAACATGGTCAAGCAAAAGACATTGGTGCGTCAAGTTGGAAAGAGAAATTTTATAAAATTGTCGCCAGTGCTACTGATACTGAAGGTAAATTATTATAATGTATAGACTTTCATTTTTATTATTATCTCTTGTAATTTATCAGGTGTCAAACTTAAAAATAACATTTTGATTGCAGGTGTTCACACGATGCTAAATGATCTGTTACCAGACCATGTCTATTATAGATTTAATCCTTATTTAACTGAAATGGTATCGATGGACGACATAAGACCCGAAAAATGGGCACAATTGGAACAAGATGCACAGATGTACATTCGTAAAAATGACGATAAATTTCTTCATGCTGCAGTTGCGTTGAGTCAACAAAAACGTTTACCACAAACAATTATTGATTGGGTAAAATGTAAACAGCAATTACTTGGATTTAATTAATTGCATTTGGATTCACTCACGTATGATCTGTTGCATTCCCTCAATCATATTTCTCTTTCATATTACCACACCATATTACCATCATTCTTTATAATAATTCAGACTGTGATAAAAATTCAGTACCTTTGATTGCTACCATTTTTACAACCTTGCCGTTTTCTTAGTTCATATATTTCAATTTGTGAGTGCTAATCTTGTAATTACATAAATAAGGCGAATGTGAAAAAAATTATATAAATTATATTATTTATTTCAAATTGTATGTTTGCGATTTAAAATAAAAAAATAATAATAAATAAGTAAAATGTGATATAGAGAATAAATAATTATTGAATAAGTATTTTTAATATATATATTTTTTGATATAAGTGAATATAGAATTTATTAGTTATTTCAAACTTGCCACACATTATACTTATTGGGTATATTGTAGTTGATGGAATGGTCGTAAAGTTTATCCTGGCGCTGTACAAATATTTGTTTTCTCTTTTACATTTCCGATTTCGCCGAGTGGTACGTGAATTGTATTATACAGATTTGAAATAAGTTATAATTAAATCCATATTATTTCAAACAATCGTTTACTTATTCAATTCAATAATTACACTTCAACCAAAAGCTGATTGTTTTGAATAGTTTTGTCATACTATTTATGGATAAATTTTTGTTTCGAAATAATATCATCAACGAGAGATCTTAACCTTAAATTTGATAACCTTCAATTTCTCACGTTCATTGGCGTATATTTGTTTTTTTTTATTTATCAATTTTTATTTACAGTTCTATCGTGAGCAGAAAATAATAAAAAATGGCCAAGTCCAAGAATCACACAAATCATAATCAGAGTAAGCAGTGAAATATTTTCTTGTACATATGTGATTACAATATTTAGAAAATCAACAAAAATTAATTGATTTATTAACGAATTGCAGGCAGAAAAGCTCACAGAAATGGAATCAAAAAGCCCAAGCGTTACAGGCATGAATCTACTCTTGGTGTATGTTGTTAAATTAATTTTCAATATGATTCTTTGTAGATTGTATTATTATTACACTAGAATGGTGATTAAATGGATAAATAATGTTACAGATGGACTTGAAATTTCTCCGCAACCAACGATTTGCTAAGAAACACAATCTAAATCCTAAGATGCAGCTCAAGAGAGCAACAGAACGTAAAGCTCTTCGTGAATCTAAGTCCAAGAAATAGACCTGTAACGCATACGATGAAATAAAAATTGAAAACTAAAAAAAACCGCCTTTTTTCTAATATCTCAATCCAAATCCAATTCCATATTGTATCATTATTCATATTATTATATATTAGCATAATGAAGTTTATATGTTCAGTCTTGGTCATGAACTTTGTACGTCAACAATAAAATATCAATGAATATATAAATATGTAATGACATTGGTAAATGAAAAAATTCAATATGGCTGCGGTACTGGCATTCACAATAAGCCATAAGTAGTGATTGATGTGATATGTCTCATAATCCACAATGTATTTTATTATTTAGTGGTAAAAGAAAATCAGGAAAAGATTATATCACTGATATTTTGCATGAGAAGTAAAAATATCTGCAATATCCTAATAACAAATGTAAATGCATGTGTGAACAAAAATAATATATTGATACAATAATTCTTTTACAGACTTACAGCCGATAGAAGTGTTATAATAAAGCTTTCAGGACCAATTAAAAGTCATTGGGCTCAACAATTAAATCTAAATCTTGAGGAATTACTCAGCGATGGGAGTTATAAGGAGAAATATCGTATGGAAATGTGTAAATGGGGAGAAGACACACGAAAAAATGATTATGGATATTTTTGTAGAGCAGCTTTAAAAATGTATAACGGTAAAATATTGATGACAAAGTATATAATATATAGTGCGTTGAAAATTTTTAATATTGGCCGATGTGATTTTAGCACAAAGCAAACAAATTTGGATAGTGAGTGATGTGAGGAGAAAAAGTGATATCAAATGGTTTAAAGACAATTATGGAACCAAATGTAAGACAATACGAATTAAATGCAGTGATGAAATAAGATCGCAACGTGGATGGATCTTTAAAGCAGGTATTGAAGCATATGCATTTTCAATTGTTTGTAATCACAATTTTTTTATAAATAATTATCTGAACGTGTTTTTAATTGCAGGCGTAGATGATTCTGAAACTGAATGTGATTTGGATGACATAAATAATTGGGATTTGAAAATTATCAATGAAAGTAACAGTATTGATAATATTATTCATACAATCTGTCAAATTATTGGATAACATATTGGGAAATGATGTTTGTCTGCTAACCCTTTTGGGCAACGCATATTTTTGTATGGTAAAATAAATGAATATAATTGAAAGATAATTATAATAACTACAAACATATATACTTCTTTTATTCCGTTCAAATGCGAATTTTTGTTGCAATTGGCAGAGATCATAAACACACAAAACAATATCATAATATATACGTATAATACTGTCATTATACCATATAAGTCGAACCGGCCAAAGGATATACTTCTAGTATTTTTCTTTAGCATTTGTGTAATGTATTCAGGGGCGTACGAAGATTTATAAAAGTTAGGTTATATATTTCTATAAGATATAGCTTACAACGAAAAATAAACTACCTTCGCTATATTAAATATATGAATGATATGCTAAACGCTGTTACGTACACTTTTATTATATATTCATCAACAGATTTGTATAAAAAAAAAACATTCACTTGAACTCTCTTGATAAATGGGTGATTATGGCGCATGCGTTGAAGGGACTATTTCATCATGAACTTTTCATGTTGGGATTATTGAGACGCTAAGCCGATACAGTAGTTAGGCGAATAAAAACCGATGATACCCGAATGAAGGTACATTGTCTTACCGGCTCAAATAAATACACATATACATATTATTTACATATATATATTAAATTATGAAAAAAATTATGGCGGGAATTTCGTGGGCCCTGGTATATTTTTCGCTGTCACATGATCATTTAAAAGAAATGATAAAAAAAATTCGAAGAATTTATTATTTAACATAGATGATTTAAAGATTTTACTTGCATGATATGTAATATAAAAAGGCCATTGTTAAATGCAATAAATTCACTGATAAGTGTTGAGTGATTTATGTGCGTAAATAATTTTTTCAACAACTTTTTTAAACCTGCGCCATTTTATTTTATGTATTGCGCCCCCCCCCCCCCCCCCCAAACCCAACGCCGTGGCAGTAGTAGGCATGCGCACGGAGTGTTATGCGTGAAAAATGTGCGTGACTTTTTTCACGTCAAAAATATAATTAATTCTATTTATTCTGTCATAATTATAATGTGCAATGGACACCATATATTATCAAGTTGATTTGTGTTGGGAAATCGTTCAAATGGTACGTTTAAAGTGAGCCCGAGCTTATATCTAATTGAATATTTATTATTTGGCGGTTTTTTTCTAGCCGAAGTGTATGGTTGCGCAAGAGGAGACGCGCAGATAGCGTCTGTGCGCACCAAAGGAGAGCAATTCGGGGCACGATGTATCGCTAAAAAAACGCGGTTATCCGCGTATGAACTGACATATCATTAACGAAAAGTTGCAAGGAAACTTCCTCATTCATATACAAATTCAATTGCATCAACGTAATCATCATTACTGCTGAGTTATACCGTATGTATGTATAATTATTTTCATTCACATTGGGTTCCACCTAATTCCTACTTCCTCCAATGAAAACAAGATGGCCACTCTTCCCATTCCTCAATTCTGTTTATTGTTATTTTCACACATGTAAATTATCATTCTCACATTCTACAAATGCTGTAGATAATCATTATTAATTGTTCAATCTAAATATGTATATCACAAGTCATTATTAATATTCACCATCAATTTTATACTTAATTGATATTGTATTTACAGATATACAGATACGTATACAATGTCCAGTTCGTACATTGTAGAACCGCAAGAAAGTGATTCTAAAAAAGATGATACACTAATTATTGTGGTTAATGATGATGGAACAATTGCTGTTGATCAAGAAACTTTACAAAATTTGATAAGTGAGTTAATAATAAAGTTGTTCATTATTATTCATAATAGATACATCGAATTACAATCAGCTATTGTTATAATTTTTTCAAATTATCTACTTAGTGAATCAATCAAATGCTAATGTGAGTGTTGTACGTGTGGGACAAACAGAGGGTGATGCTGAAAATGGAGATTTAACATTCACAGTTGATCCACCGGCATTTGTACCGTCTAACTCTAGTCCAACAAATACTGCATCCGGTACTACAGATACCGGACTCGTTGATCCATTTATGGAAATGGATCCTGAACAATTAGAAAAACTTGAAACTGCTTTACAGAGTGAACAAGCAAAACAGATACTTGGTGAAAATGTTGCAGCAATGCTTGGTTTGTTTCAATGTTTTACATTATATTTATTTTTATCAATGTTAATTTGATTAATTTTATGGGACCATGTTTTCATTGCAGATATGTTAACAGTAGAGGAAGAACAAAATTCAATACGTTATGCAATTGAATTGGATCATTGTTATACTAGTCGCACGTCACCTTTAGATCCGGAGCCATTAGATCCACTGCCAGTTGCAAATTCGCCGGATATCGATCAAAATGATTTGACAAACACTGCAGTGTTGAATCAATCACAATCAGCAACACCAATATCGACGGAAGGAACACGTGCAATAGCAACACCATCAAAACTAGTGATGAAAGTGAAACAACCAGTTGGTCGTCCAAGAAAATCAATTTCTAGTGTACAATCGTTATCGGGTATTCAAAAGTCGCCGGGTTCAACCGTGAAAAATTTGAGTGCTCTTCAGTCTGACGCGCAAAAAACAATTTCAAAAGAAGAAGAAAACAATGCCGATACATTTTCTTCGTCGTCCGAGTCTTCCGAGTCCGCGGCGTCGGATAACGATTCTGATTTTGGTCCACGTGGACCGCGACGTTCCGGCGTTCGAGCACGCGGTGGTCGTCGAGGACTTACAACCCGCGGTGGTAGTATGGCTGCGTCTCGTAGACGTGGCCAAAGCAAACGAATGGATGTCGATCAAGTTCGTAGACTTGATATTGAAATGGCGGCGGCAGTTAATGCAATGAAGAGTCCGGATCATTTGGAAAAATCATCTCCGGGCCAGAGTAGAAAACAATTAAAGACTATACCAAGCCGAAAGAAGGAAGATGTGTCGCCAATTAAGCCTGTGGTAACAACAGAACCATTGACAGTGCCGGAAAAACCATTGCAAACGACCAATCAAGTAAAGGCTAATCTTATTAATGCAAATATGATAAAGGGCGATATGATATTGACAAAACCGGGTCAAGGGCGATCAAATCAGAAAGTATTTTTTCTTCAAAAAAAAGTTGTTGTAAAACCCAATGAACTTAAAACCCTGGGGGTTAAACAAAATTCAATAATATTCTCAAAAGATATGGCGAAATCAACAAATAAAATTCAGACTAGACTGGGAACATCTGATGATGGTAAATTAATATCAATTTCATCGAAAACAATAGAACAAACACCACCGCACGATGTACAGCCAGAAAATGATCCAACCACTCCTGCTATTCCAGCTACCACCACTGCTTCTACAAGTAATATAGTCACGATTCCTGTACCATCATCACCCCTCCAATCACCATCACACCTCACGCAAAAGCAATCGCCGAAAGTAGCAACGCCGCCCGCACTCCTGATTAAAACTAAACACGTAACAGAAATGAAGAAAGAAAAGAAGAAGTCTGAGAGTAATGATGGAATCCCAAAGGCGGAGGAAATGCTCAAACCTGCGTTAGATATTAAAACAATTGACACATCAAAGAAACACGTGAAAAAGGAGCAACGTAAGTCTCCTGGACATGTTGTTGATGCTTTAGGACCAGCACTATTCTCCACGCCCGATATTATTCGTAGAGTTGGTTCCGGTGCTGAATCAAAATCATCTGATTTGAATGTAACATCAGGTAGTTTAACAAGTGATATGATTATACCAGAAATTACTACACCGTCCTCGAGTCTCATTTCAACAGTTATCCCATTACTAAAGACTGATTATTCATCGTTGGGTCCGGATATGCAACCGGACACGGCCAATTTACTGGCAGAATCTGAATCTCCCATGGAAGACTATGCTGACGAGCGAACATCAACAATACTCGATAATGATGACGGCAAGACCGAATCAAAATTGTCTGTAATGGATGATTTGCAGACACCTTTAGATCCTGGTAATTATTTTATTAGATTAATACGTCTTTAATTCCGATTGATTCTATTTTTGTTCAACTAATATTCGCCATTTATTACAATTTACTGAGAGCATGCGATTTAAGTTTGCGTTATTTTTGTTTTGTTCTGTTTTTTTTTTTTTTATTTTATATTTTCGTAGCAACAAGTACTGCGTCAACAGAGGAGGTTGCACGTCCTCCTGAAGATTCTGTCGTTCCCAATATTATTTCTCATCAGAGTAAGTTTTATGTTTGGTTTTTTAATTTATTTCTCTGTTTAATTTATTTTGCATAAAGTTAAGCGGTATAGGCTGGAAAAGCGATGAAAATTGATTGTGTTGTTTATTCCGCAGGTGGTATTGAAGGCGAAGAGCATCTTCTCGCTACTTTAGAAATGGAAGCGAGTAAACACGAAGAGGAATTACTCGCGGAGGCGCTTTTACTCCAAGAGCAACTCGATGTGGATTTGTCGGATCCGGTAAATTATATTCGATTATATTTAATTTCGAGAAATTCCACAATTTCGTTTATATAAATTATTTATATTCATATGAATGTTCGTAGACTTCATTGGGCGGCTCAACATCTGCGATACCAGAGCCGCTATTGTCACCGTCTACCTTCGATGCCGCAATGCTACCAGTCACGACTTCAGAACTTTCAGCGTTCAAGTCTCCAGAATCACACTTATTGACAAACAGTCCACTTAGTTCACCAAATGCCGATCAAAGTAAACGAAAGGACATGAAAGAACCCATTCAAATTGTGCGCGGTGGACGTGTAATAACTTTACCGCCAATTGAAGCGCCAGCAACGCGTAGTAAACGATTGCAAGTTAAACCGGAGCCAATACAAAAAATTTACGATTCGCCGAAAAAGGATGATAAGGTTTACAAGCCAGTTGTTACTCAACAATTGAAACATATAGATGAAATGGAGTCTGAAATCGATGATGAAGATGATGAAGAAGATAATTCGGATTCAGAGGATGATCCCAATAGATTGTGGTGTATATGCAAACGTCCGCACAATAATCGATTTATGATTTGTTGCGATGTATGCGAAGATTGGTTTCATGGTAAATGTGTACATGTGAGTAAGGCGATGGGACAACAAATGGAAGAGCAAGGAATTGAGTGGGTTTGTCCTAATTGTGCAAAGAAGAAAGTTGACGGTTCAGGAACCAAAATTAGTAAATCGCCAACAGCTAAATCAACAAAAGCTTCGGAATCGCCATCACAGAGGTTTGTTAATGAACATCCACCCTCACAACCTCCTGATAAATCAGTAAAATCAACACCAGAGACAAAACTGAGTGGTCAACCAACTGTCCCAGTGGTAACGCAATGTGTTGTGTGTAAAAAAGAAGCGAGAAACTCAAGTATTTATTGTTCGGACGCATGTATTTTGATGCACGCGCAGGAAACATTAACGAAAGACAAACCGCCGACACAAATGAAAGCAGTTAAATCACCAGGCGATGTAACAAAATCTCATCCCGATGCTAAAGTAATTGTATATGAACGAAGAACTGGCAAAGTTCTTACTGGAGCTGATGCGCCTTTGGCATCGAGTTTAAAAACTTGGCTAAAGGAGCATCCAACATTCGAAGTGATGCGTCCAAATAATTTCAATACTCTGCAAATCGGTAGCAAAGTAGTTACAGCAATTCAAACACAGGGTGCAGGAAGAATGGGTAAGAATCTACAACCCCAATCAATACCAGGACAAGCCAAAATGGTTTATACAAAAGTTGTAGGTTCAAAGCAAACAATATTGGCATCAAGTAATAAAAAAATGACTGTGATTTCTAATTTACAAAATGCAAATATATTGTCAAAACCACTTGGCCAAGTAAAACATACAGTTCTCATTTCATCGTCAAAACCACCAACAATACTAAAGCAAATGACGATAAAAACTGTGCCTCAACAGAATAAATCACCGGTGGCAACGAAACAGACAGTGGTGAAGAAGCAAGAGCAAAAAGTGCCGCCGTCTGTTACAAAACTGCCACAAAAAACACCAAGCATCAAAAAATCTGAGCCTGAACCAATACGATTAACAATTCGTAAAACCCTTGCTGAATTATTAACAAGCAGAATAAAAGAAACGGATGATTTAAAATTAACCGACGATGAGATAGTTGAGTTGGCGCTTAATATTGAGCTCGAATTGTACAAATACTTTCGTGACACAGGTGCAAAATACAAAGCAAAATATAGGAGTCTTGTGTTCAATATAAAAGATACAAAAAATTTAACATTATTTCGAAAAATAGCCGATAGATCCCTAACTCCCGATGCTGTTGTGAGGTTAAGTCCGGAGGAGATGGCAAGCCAAGAATTAGCTGAGTGGCGTGAAAAAGAAACAAAACATCAATTAGAAATGATAAAAAAGAATGAACTTGATTTAATGGCACAGGCAAAATCAATTGTGGTAAAGACTCACAAGGGCGAGCAAATAATTGAAAATGATGGTGGAATAGATGCGGTAGATCCAAAGACACCAGTTCAAGATATCGTAACAGTTTTAAATAATGCGGATAATACAAGTTCAGATGTGTTGGAGGAGAAAGAGGAAACAACAATGTCGTCGCTTGAAGATGCGAAGAAAACTAAACGGAATGATGAGAAAAAGAAAAAAGTCAAGGATCGTGGGCGCGACAAAGACGGTCACAGATCGAGAAAGAAAGAACGCGGTAGTAGAGACTCCAAACGTGATAAAAGTACGAGTAGAAGTCGATCTCATCGAAGTCGCGATCGTAGTCGCGATAGAAGAAGAAGCAAAGATGAAAAACGGGATAAAGAAAAAGATCGGGATCGTGATAAGGATAAAGATCGTGACAAGACTAAGGATAAAGATAAGCAAAAGGAAAAAGATCGCTCGCGCCGCAGTAGCAGAAGTAGCAGTACACGTAGCAAAAGTAGTCACAAAGAGAGTAAGGATAAGGAAAAGAAAAGAAATGAAAATGAGGATGAGCCTAAGCGAGAGGATGAAAAGAAAAAAGAAACTTCGCCAGTTCCAATGGAGAAACCAATTGAGGATCGTTTGTGGCGGCATATTGAAGATGAAACGACAACAAATACATTAGATGGAAATGAATCTGATGTGTCCGACAGAGAGCCAAGCTCGACAGTGAATATAAAGACACCTGACATAAATGAAGAAGCAGAGAAAGAAAAAGAAGTAACTGCTGAACCCGAACCAATCGATCAAATCAAGGAGCAGCATAAAGGTCAGACGCAAACTGTGTGGCGTGGATTTGTCAATATGGCTGATGTCGCTAAATTCTTTATTACAGCACAAGAGATTAGCGGGCATTCGAAAGATTTAATGGAAGATTTACCCGATACCGTTGACGTTGTTGGTAGAATTAGCCATGAGACTGTTTGGGATTATATTTCAAAAATGAAAAAAACGGGTTCGAAAGAAATTCTTGTTATACGACTAACAGCAGCCAATGACGAGGAAAAAATACCATACATAACGCTATACAGTTATTTAAATAGCCGAAGTCGTTTGGGAGTAGTGGGAAATGTTTCAAAAAATATTAAAGACTTTTATATAATGCCATTTTCAAGTCAAAGTCAAATTCCACCTGTACTATTGCCTATGAGTGGTCCAGGATTTGAGGATAACAGACCACATCTGTTGCTGGGTATAATTGTTCGAAATAAACGAAAACGATTAGCACATCCGATGCCTGTCACTACAACACTTCCGTCAAAGCAACCGAGAAAGGATCCAGAACGCAGTTATACTCCACCGCTTCTTCACAATGCGAAAGAAAAGATCAATAATGTAACGGATAAACCGCCACAGCAAGAAACTCTTGATGAAAAGTTGGCGGTAACGCAATTAACATTGAATACATTGAACAAAGCGCAAGTTGGAATGTCCAGAGGTCACATTGACAGCGCGACCATTTCCAAAATAGTTCCTGAATTATCTTCCAAAATCGATTTGACTTCCTCACCGGACAAAGCACCGTTAGAGCGTAATGACGATGATGAGCCTTACAGTCCCGGTGACATTGAAGAGGATGCCGAAGATACTTTAGCTAAAATAACAGCCGCTAGTAATTTAGTTTTGCCCGCAAAAAATTCAACAGAATTACAGCGTAAAATTGATGAACTCAATCGACAAATTGAAGAGCAAAAGCAACAGATACAAACAATCAGTTCTTCATTTCTGGGTGAAGCGGTGCCAATATTACCAGGTCTTGGTCACGATCCACCTGATGTAAATGACGCAGACGAAGCCTACAGTCCAACGGACGTACGTTCATTTACACCGCCACCACCGGGTATTTCGAAATTTACCCAACCAATTCTTGACAAAGTATCCGACATAACGATTCCGTCGAATCTTCAAGAGATTCTTGCCAATGTCAAACGTCAAGAGTGTTCCAAAGTCGATTCTTACTTGCCATCAAAGCCAAGTGCTACATTTTTAACATCGTTAAACGCCCCACCGTATCAAAAACCGGAAAAATCAATGTACAGTGCGTCAACGACGCCGGCAAAGGAGACCAAGAGCACACTACGATCTCTCAGTGATTTAGATCTTATAAAAAAAGCGGAAGAAGAGCTCGCAGCAGTCGCGGCAGCTTCAATGGCTGTGGTTATACCTAATTGTCCAACACCCGAGCCGCCCGTGCGCGAACTAGTTGATACAATCGAAACACCATGTGAAATTTCTCCACCGCTTGACAAATCACCCGATGTCAATTATCCTACGAATATTGTTGAATCAAATTTGAAAATTCGTGCGTCAGATCAACCCAAACCGCCGGGTGTCGAAGATGAAGACTTTCCAACATTCCCGTCAACTCCACCGCCAATGGTAAACGTTGGCTCGAGATCACCACGATCGTCACAAAAATTCATGGCCAAAAGTGGTGTTGTATTAAGTCTTAAACGTAAAATGAACGATGACACTGGTGGAGACACACCATCATCACCAACTAAAACAACACGTACAAAATCTAGATGGGGTCAGGGACCCTCTGACTGAATAAACACAATTTGGACATTATTATTGGCTGATTGAACAATTCTCTGGTTTTATAGAGAATTCTTTTTTACTTTTACTCCATCGCCATCAAGATCATCATCATCATCATCAACATCATCATCATTATCATCATTATCATCATCGGTGTTTCATGTCCAATCCATTATTTTTCTTTCAGTGAATAATTTGGACATTGTCATAATATTATCAATATAAGTTAGTCTTCTTTTTTTATGACACTGTACTATTTTGATGTAGCATCCAAGCATTTGAGAATTATTGATAAAAATGGAATCATATAGCGATACACATAAGCACTTGGTCAGTCGATACATACATATTACTTCTTGTAAATACCAAAGTGAAAATTGGCAGGTAACACAAAAGATATGCACTAATTACGAATATACTTTGTTGTGCTCGCGGGATGCTTTTTTCTTGTTTTTATTTTGCTTGTATATAGCCTAACGAAGAGAAATAAATCATATGAAAAGAAAAAGTAACAGAAGAAATTACGATCGAATGACAAAAATAAGAACAATTTGTAGAAGATATTTTCACGTGAACGCGATTGAACATGAAAAAAAATTGAATAAAAAATAATCGCGATGTTGGCGGGAAAAATTTTTTTTAGATAATAAAGTATATTGTAGGTATACTTTTGAGAAATAAAACTTGGCTGTGTATATACTGGAAAATAATATTTATATTTGAACTTAATCGATAAACATTTGTATACTTATCGATGTTGGCATTCGTTAATATCGCGATTCGTCTGTTCGGTGATTCAGGAACACCCTCATATTTTTCGTTGTTTCTTTTTTTTTTCTTTTCTTTTCTTTTCTTTTCTTTTCTTTTTTGTTTACTATGTTAGTGTCACTCTACGCTTTATAATGTCATTGGACGAGTGTAAAAATAAAAAAAATAAAATTGGGCAACAAATATAATTGCCCTTCGATCACAATCACTATTAATTTCGAAGTAATTATTTCAATTAAATGTAATTCACAAAGTATGTGTACAAATTATAGATTCAATGTGAACAGATAAAATATCTGGAAGTTGAATGTCTTATCATCATTGCAAATAACTGAATCTTTAAATACAATTGGAAGCCTCAATTCACATATAAATATGCATTGACTGCACACTGAGATTCGTTGCTATTCGCTTCTTTTCATTTAGTTAAACAATACCCATATATCATTTATTTATCAAAGTTGTACAATCTTGTATCACAATACAATTACTTCCACGCGGTAAAATATATATACATATATGTATACATATACATAGAAGCATGTACAAATATCTTCCAAGTCAACAGAAGGTGAAAGATAAATAATATAAACTCTGCATAATCATTAAGATTCAAATTCTTAAGAGAATAATTATTATTGAATTACATTGCAGTTTAGCCAAATTCATGTGTTTGTGTCTGTGTGTGTGTGTGTGTGTGAATGTGTGTGTATAGATTGTCAAGAAAGAAAGTAAGCAATCGTACACTATATATATATATTGCATTATTGATTATTCACAATAATGGAGGTTTAGTGAATGAAATTTGTTTTATTACACCTATTTAATCATACCATTCACATATGATGTACGTCAATGTCATTTTTATTTGTCACGTTCATCAATTCATATAGAAAATAGAATTAATTTTTTTAATAATTATGTAAGCATAATTTCATTATGTATATCTATATCTGTGTACAAATAAGCACATTACTAATTAAAAATGTGTATTTAAGTAAAGATGCTTTTATTATTATGTTATATCCGAAAAATATTCATTTAAATAATTGGAATTGATATTTGTAGAATATTCCCTTAATAATGTGATAATGATTTAGTTAGTTTGCATTATTTTTGGAAAATTCACGTTCAAACAATATTACGTTATGTTCGATGGCAGAAGCCTGAAAAAAACATGGCAAAAATAATTTAACAATTTTATTGATTATACAGTGATTTAGATAGAGTGTTATATTTAAAGTAGAAAAAAATGATATTTATAAACGAGAATTGCATGTGGGCCAGTACAAAGCCGGATAATAGCAATCTCGTTGTGGGGAAAATGAGTTTTAGGGGCCGTGTACATTTTTAAATGTGGAAAAAATAGAATTGAAAGTAACTATCAGTAGATAAAGAAATGGATAAATTTACGTGTCACTGAATATGTTTCTGCTTGCAGTGCTACATCGCACACTAATGATTTCGCATTCATTTTTTCAGGACGTTAAATTATTCCGTGAGGATTTGCAAGCGTTTCTTGAAGGTTTTCAATACATTATAGTTGGAATACCTAGAATAATTAAAACAAAAATAACAATTGATCCAATCTCGTCTCCAAGTAAAATTATTTCTGTTTGAGGATATATAGTTAAGCGCATTTTTATTCAGTTAAGCCTGCAATACTTATACGCACCTGGCAATGTATAATCACCTGGATTCAAATGGAGAGAACACACCCTCATATTTTTTTACAGTGTTTTTTAGTTTTATCACTTTATTCTAGGCTTACTAGTAAGTGATTTGGAGCCCGAATCAAACATTTCTCCACTTGAGGAATTTTGTGGAAACTTAAATTTGTGTTTTTAAGTGAGCAACTGTTGCAACAGGGAACCGAGCCAATCAACTTGACTTCTCGTTTCACACATTGAATTTTTTCGAATATCCATTTCTAACTATTTACAAAATTTACCTTATTTTTTGTACACCGATATACATCAGGGGTTGTACCACCGTCAGACAAATCCCAATAACTTACAAAACTACATATTGTAACATTGAGAATATCTACTCTATCAACAGTTGACTTTTGAGTATGAAGATTTGACAATTATTTTTTCAAAGTGCTACCAGTGTGTATATAGTTTCGAGGTTAGTTTCGAAGGGTTTCAGATCTGTCAACGGTGGCAAATTCTTTTTGCTACTTCAATACATAAACAATAAAACAAATATCAGTGAATAGTTTAGAATAAAATATTGAATAATTATATTCATAATTGACACTAATTAATTGGCAAGAGGTGAATAAAAAAAAACCGTATAAACATGACACCCCCAATGGAACGGATTCAAATTTTAGAATCTATTGAAAAGGACATAATTGTCTGTTTGCAAAGTGCTGGTGAGTGCTAAAATACCTGATGTAGATTCTGAATATATGAAAAATTGTTCATAAATACATATAAATGTTTAATTTATATTTGATATAGGTCAAGCATGTATGGAATTGAGTAAAGAGAAATCGAGTTTGAAACAGGCCGAAGGGCAATCTCATCAATTTTTAAAAACATTAGGTCATGTAGAATCCAAACTGAGTGAACAAATTAATTATCTTACTCAGGTGTCCACAGGTAAAATATAAATGATTATTAAATTATCCAAAAATTTGGGTTCAACTTATGAAATTTAAATACAAATTTATTTTTGTTGTAGGACAACCACATGAGGGTTCGGGATATGCAAGTCAAAAAGTATTACAAATGGCTTGGCACAGATTGGAACATGCTCGAAGCCGAGTTAATGAACTAGAGCGTATTAAAAATAAACATCTCCATGGAAGATCGAATATTCGATCAGCACAACAACCGCAATCAGCTGTAACAGCAACTCCAATGCAAATTACACAGTCAAACGCAACGTCCTAGCCCATGGAATATATTATAACTTAATACGTATTTTATCAAATTTATATAAAGAATATGCAGTGGAAGCGTCCGATACAAAAATAAATGATGGGATAAAAAATGAATCATAAATAACTTTCAAGAATCGATTTTTTCCATTTTAATTGTTGTAAACAGTGCTATAAAATTAATGGAAGACACTTGGTTGAGATCGGCGAATTCGTCGCGTTAATCAATCAGTCAAATACATCTTTGGACCAATATATAAATATAACAGAGTATAAAAAGAAAAAATTGCAATAATTTGATTATAACTAATGAAAAGTGAAAGTCAACACCTTTCTCACAATTCATCCGTCAATTTTATACAAATATAAAAAAAAAACAAGGCACATTGTCAATAATCAATTCATCTCTCAAGATCCAAAACCATCAATTGTAGCAATTCGTTTCACAGCTGCAGTCAATAATAAACGCGATTGCTTCTCCTCATCCAATTGTTTAGTGAGTTGAGTCATTTGTGTTTGCAAGTCAGCCACTTGACTTCTCAGGGTCTCAACACTTTTTGACAGACTCGTGTCGATCCTAAGCGTAATTATATGAAAAGAAAAAAAAAGAAAAGAAATAAATATTTCATGAACAACCATACACATATATTTATTATTATTTGACTTCAGAATTAGCCTTTTTCCATTGCGGACGTCACAATACTAATAAGTCGCGTTACTTTCTCACAACTAATTACATACCTGTCTTCATATGAATCCGATAGCCCGACTCTACTATTCACAATGGATACCCTATCACGTGGTTTATTAGATGATTCACTATCCAACATAGCTGAAATTCATATGCGCCAGTTAATATAATCACAATTCATTCATATCCTTAATAATGACTTACACTTAATTTTTTATTCGCTTAGCTAATTCTGAAGTCAAATACGAGGTTCTTGCATTTTAGAAAAAAAGATATATATATATATACGAAAAGCAATATTATTAGTTTGTCAATCAATATAAATAAAGACAAAGTAATATTGAACTTTACCAGAATGCGCCGTGAATCTTGCATTTACTGTCATACAGTAACTTTCAATAACTTTCAATATAATTGCATCATCCTCAAACTGCCTCTCATCTGTAATACACCAATCGTTCATTCAAATAAAAAAAGGAAAAGTAAAAAATCTGAGAAAGCAGAAATACATATATCGAATACTTACTTGGTGAACGTGGTGAGCGATTGAAATCTGTTGAATCCGACTTGCTATTACTTTTCAGCGAATAAATTGGTGGTGCCGGACGCAAGCAAGCAAGACTCCAAGGAGCTTTAGTCCCTGGTGATGAACAACGTTCCGGTGGCATCTGTGGAATCTTTCCGCACGACTGATTGCTCGTCTGTTTCAAACAAGTATAAAATAATTAATACAAATCAATTAAATTACGATGTATAAATAATTAATTATTAAATTGTTTTTAACACAATAAGGGAAGAATACCCTATACCTAAACGTATTGTATGATCACGCTCATTCGTTATATGAATAATGTATTGTTAGTGTTAATAAAAAAAAAAAAAATGAATAAGGAACACAACAAAAAGCATAACTTCGCACAACATGGCTGTGAACTAATTAAAGCATAAATTCGAGGTGAATGATCGATTAGTATGCGAAAATTGGTTCGGTTATGTCATCAAGTCGATTAAAAATATATACACGGACGCACATATAAGTGTGTGTACATATATATATATATATGTATATATGTATATATTGAAAAACAGCCATGCCATGGAAGCTTGCCTTGTTCCGCTCTCTCCGATATTGGAATCGTTTTCTTCAGCCACCAATGTGCATAAAGTCCTGAAGTATATATCTGCTTCTCTTTTTCTTCTACATCAACATGAAGCGCTTTAGGTCGTGTTGCCGCGTGGGGTCTACTGACTTTTTTACAAATATTTTTATGGGTATGTGGTACAGGCGCGGTGAATCGTTTGTAATTGATATCCTGCATTTGATATATTTTACTTTTATTTTTCTTTTCATCATCCGTAGAATCCTCGTTGTTTTCGATGGGTTTTTTATAATAATTATTACGTTCAACTGCACCTTCGCCACCATCCGCAATGTCTCTCATTACGGTAAAACCAATGAAACTATTATTAGCACTCGTTGATGATTGGCCAGATTGTTCGCTTTGCCTAGGAGTCGAGCCAAATGGTGAGCTACAAATGCATTGGTGTTCAAAATTGTTTTCATCATTTTCACTCCCACTGTGAGACGTTTGCGCTCTGTCAGTGCATTTACTACGTCTACGTGGATGATATCTGTAGCAATAATTAAGCTCGGACGAGGTCATATGATAGCTATCAGCCATACCAGAATCTGAGGAATGCACACTAGTATTAATCGGAAGTAATTGCATATTTATTCCGCCGCTAGATTCATTTGTGTCGAGGACATTCTCGGAAATAGTCGTTAAATGTGATGGTAGATGGCCGATATGAATAAATTCTGAGCTACTGGATAGCTCAATATTACGATTTGATTCAATGGATTTCCAATTATTCGCCGCTGTATTCCAATGTTCAAGTTCACAATCGTCATCTGATATTTCACAAACGTTATCCGAATATTGGCGCATGGGTGACGTTGCCAAAATAACATTTCGCGTTGGTAAATGATGTAAATTGGATACAAGATTGTTGGTAGATGGCAGAGTATTGGGTAAACTGTGACACGTGTCCAATGTGGGTGTACGAATTTTTAAATTGTTCGTTTCTAAATTTCCAAGTGATGTTGACGGTATGGCGAGTGGGGCATGAGCTGGATTACTTAATAAATCGCGATTACCATTATTATTACTATTATTATCACACTCTGCATATCGTACATCAAGCATCAATGAAGATTTTAAACGCGGCCGCGATTTTTCCATTGGCACTTGCAATTTTTCATAATTATCTTCATTATTCGACGAATCACAATCATCATCATCATCACTGACTAACGGATGAACTTCATATGTCACTACACACTTTCTCATTTTTACATTATTCATATCGGGTTTATGGATATATTGAAGATAAAGTAATTTCTTCACGAGTTCCGGATAAATAATTTTTTTCCTCACAAGTTTTGCATAGAATCTCGCCAGACGTGTGAAAGGATGATTATTACAACTCACGTGGGACATTGTTGGTGATCTTAACAATCCTATTGCTTGATGTTGGGTCAAATATTCAATCCAATGCTGGCGCTCGTCTTTATTGGCACACAGCACCACAATATTTTCGATCATTGGTCCGGATATCTCGAGAGCATTCTTTACATCATCGGTATCGTCAATTGCCATTACTTCTATGCTTGTTAATGGCAATTTTCCCTGTGAGGATAAAAAATAAATAATTGAAACATTATCGGTATTACAGCAACTGAATAAAATATCATTAGTGATTGATTCAAGAACGCTGGAAATAAATCTATTTACCTCATATACAAATGAACTCATTCGTGGACTTGTACTTAGCACCAGTAGAGTTATTGGAAATAATACAAAGTATCGTTCTTGTCTTTCGGCGCCCATAACCATTGTCACGGGTCCAACATGCAAAATTTCACCCAGCGAATTTAACTCCTCCCCTTCCCATCCTTTTATTCCACCCGTTAAAACGTGTAACGCTAATTCCTTTTGTTTTCTCGTACAAGTACATCGTTCCTGAATATAAACATAAATAATTGAATAGCAGTATTGACAGTAATATTATTGCAATTGCAGCTATTAATATTATTCGTACAGCGATATCTCGATAGACGCACACGCTACGTTGAGTATCACCCCGATCAGAATGATTTTTCTCCGTGTGTCTCTCCAATTCTTGAAGCATTGCTGAATATTTTTCTAATCGACGAAACGGCTTGCTCAATCCAGTTGTTAAAACTAATATTCCTGGTGACACTGCGCCATTTCTCTCCATAAAATCATTCAACTCATCGCGAAATTGATCCAGAATACAAACAGCCTGCGGATGTCCACTGCAGTATGTCATATGAATGGCTTTCAATCTTGGTGCAAGTGTGAGAAAAAGATTTCCGACACGGGCATCGGGTCCTTGAGCAATTGTAGCTTCAACATTCGCCAAAAGTCGCTGATGTGCCTCGAATACTTCATTGAAATTACCAATAAGTTGTTTATATTCTTCCTTCTTCAAACTGTTCATCAGAAAAATTAACATTTAATATTTAATATATATTTGTTTTCATTATAATGGTATTGGTTATTGATGATTGTTTATTTATACTGACATTGTTGTTAATTCTAAAGGTTGAAGGAAATTATTGAGAAGACCCTGCAATTCTGCAACATTGGCACGTTCAGAATCAACCAAATCCTTCAATACAATATCGCGATTCAATCGTTGATGCACTGGTAATTCTTGAGTAATTTTTTCTGGTGATGATTTAACTGATGAATGTCCACTATCTGAATGTATATCAATTGAAATACGTTTATATTTAGGTTCAGAATTTTACTGTGTAATAAAATGTGCATTAAATATTGCGTGCAAGCTTCGCGATGACTAAACGCTTACCAGGAGCTCTATACTCCTTGACATAGTTGGATGGAAACCAGCCAGTTTTATCATTCAAGGTACCTTCCCACCAGCCACCATCGTCTGTTTGAGTAATTGTAATGACATCGCCTTTCTTGAAGCACAACTGAAATTGCAAGAGCGTTCATTCAATGAAGAAGAAAAAAAAAAAAGAATAAAATACATTAGCATTATAAAAATAATAATGAATATTTATCTTACCTCATCATTGTTTTTGCCTTTAAATGTAAAAAGGGCTGTGACTAATTTTGGAACGTCAATCTTTGACATTGCGATATGATTGTGAAAATGATAAAATTCAATGGAAATAGTATTGAATATTCGCAGATATTTTCTTCAAGGATTTCTCCCGGATACTGATTTATAAATAAATATTTCTTCTCCCTTACAGAGATATAATATAACTATGAATACGATAGTCAACTCATTCGTGGTATAATATTGCACTATTTATGATACGACCGTTAACTTTATATGCACACGCACAATTCATTAAGAATAACCAACAAAATGGTAATGATAATGAATGTGTATTTTACATTTTTAAAAAATTTTTACTTCTGATGACAACCGATGTCACTCAATACATTATCGTCGGCAACATACAATATACATCCGCAACACAAAATTCGTGAACACACAATTGATAGATGTTAAATACCTATATATGTCGAATGAATATACATATATACAAATACATATTTTATCATTATTATAAGCAGAAACAAAAAAAAATTATTGCAATGAGCCAAAGGATGAATCAGATTAAAGGTGAATTTTCATGACAAATTGTATTATGATGTACTTTCATGTTAACTCGTGAAATTTTAATTTATGCAGCGGTAACAATCGTCAACTTGGGATTGGTACATTTGAAAATTTACTGCAACAAATAATTACATATAAAGGCATACTTTCATGTATCTTTAATGTATCCATAAACAATTGCATGTGATTGCAATCGCAACGGCAATAAATATAATCACGTGATGAAATTTGTCAAATCATCTTCCAGAGAATGATATAATATCAAACAGACAGCCAATCATTATCAACTGGTACCACTAAGCCTTATGGTAGCGTTGAATAAATCATGAAAATCAGCCCTTTACAATTGTGGCCAACGGCAAAACTTTTGCTCGCTCACGAAACAAACATTTCTCGTGTCACAATCTAGGTAGTTTTATAACCTTGCGGGTATATTTTTGCTAGCATCTGCTAAACCGCAATCGCACGCGTATTACGTTTGTGTGCGTTTGAAAGGGAGAGTATGTTATGAGTGGTATGATAGTTTATCAAGTGTCACAAATAAATATCACAATAATAGGAGGATATCAAATCAATTTTATGTACGTAATAACATCTATATATATATATATATATATGTATATTATTGAAATAGGCTATGTTATTAGAATGTATTTGCTCGTAGTACAAACACAAGACTGTGACTGTACACAATACTTATGAAAAACGGAATACACCAACGGCAAATGTATGTTTCGCTATTGGTCATTGGTGAATTTTTCTAATTATAGACGATTTCATAATACACATAAGCAAACACACATTGTCACGTTTTCCCGGCAATACGTAATTATCGTGTGGAATACTTGGACATTTTATTATAATTAAATGAGCAATGTAACAACAGGGATATTCATTCCTAACCGAAGAGACACAAGATAAAATTGCAAATCATTAAACACAATCGTGACACTATTAAATAGAGCTCTGTCTGTATACCACATAATACATATTAAATGTTATTTGCATAATTGAAAACGGCCATTTAGAAAGTGTACATGTATATGATTATGAGTAAGTATTTATTTTGGAAATGATTGGGTAACATTTAAAATTGATGGAGGCCAAAGATTTTCAGCGTATAATGAGTTTGTAGACAAAGAAAAATATGGATATGTATTCTTTGCGTGACGATATGTTGTTTTTTTTTTTTTTTTTTTTTT
>CAJUYH010001581.1:0-21981 GCA_910591685.1 Galerucella tenella
AGGACCTCTTAAATCTCCAGGACGCAGCTTCAGCAACTAACTTTGCGCGAATAAACTGAAACTGCTTATTATAGACTAGGTGCCTTTTCTGAATACTTTTGGCACTGTTTTCTGTAATTAAATCGTTATAGTTTGAAAGTGAGCATATGAAAAAGAAAGTTGGTTGGGTGGGTGGAATAAATGCGGGATTAGAGTGCAATGAGGGAACAGGCTGCAGTACTCCCGGCATAAGCACGACTCCCAAAAAGAAAAAAGAAGTTTAGAAAGAAAGTTGGCCGAAAAGCGTTCAAAATGATCACCATTACTTGAAACTGAAATAAATTTCTGGTAGGAGGCAGTAATTGCAAATAATTAAAGTATAATATGAAATTAACTATCTAACATCTTTTTCGCACACGCGGATATCATTTTCGAAAGACAGTTAACTCATTATCAGCTGAATTTACGACCTACCTTTCTTTATGTCCAACTGTACGTTCTATAATGTTCTATAACCTTTTATCGTCTTTAAGTAGTAATGAAAATTTTTTTCAATCAAAAATTCTTCCACGCCTGCTCAGTGACCAGCTGGACAATTAATTTTGTGTTAAATTTATTTTGATGTCAACAATTTTGTTATTCAGTTAAATAATATTCTTTAAAATTGAATTATTATAATCAAACAATAAAATATACCTATTCAAAAGTAATTGACATTTTTCAATTTCAATTTCAAGAGAATTAAATTTCATTATCTGGTTTTGAAGAGATTTTAAACCACAATGTTTTCTAATATCTGTAGTAATATCACTGTACTGTGTGATAATGGATTTACTAAGTAAAAACTTTACTTAAGACAGTTTTCAACTTCATTCACAGAATTTGTAAACGGTGAACTTAGAAATATACAAAATATGACATTTTCAATTACCAATAATAATAATTCCATCAAAATAACTGTTTTAGAAATTAACGTATCAGAAACAATTTATTATGTTTGTAAAGGTGAAAAGTAGAGGAGAAAAATCAAGAATACACTACATACTAGTAGAGAAAGAATAGAAGAATAGTAGAAGATACAAAAATGAAAAAGGGACCAGAGACAGGCAGTGATCATCAGAGAGTACAATAAAAAAATATGTAATGTGAAACTAAGGAATAGCAAGAAAGTATGAAATAAACTTCTGCAAAGAATTGGACAATGTTGAGAAACAGTGTAACAATGATATTGCCTTGTGCTCTCATCGTTATAAGAAGCGCGTTTAACACGGGCAGGTGAAGTGAGATAATTGAGGTCCTAGAAAAGGCAAACATGGAGAAGTATTTGCTAATCCTAATGGCTGATTACTTTAGGAAGACATCCCTGGCTGTGGAGAATAAATCTATGGATATGACTCAAGGGGTACCATGTGGCTCAATGATGGGTCCATTGCAATGAAATGTTCTATACGATGATATACTTAGACTGAAACTC
Source organism: Galerucella tenella (assembly GCA_910591685.1). Lineage (NCBI taxonomy): Eukaryota > Metazoa > Arthropoda > Insecta > Coleoptera > Chrysomelidae > Galerucella > Galerucella tenella. Next base: position 1,454 of record CAJUYH010001581.1, read on the forward strand.
CCGGAGGAATGTAGTACAAAAGCTTCTGCTGATGACCTCGCGGTCGTCATTACGTCTTAAGAAAAAGGGGATTTAATACATAAGGCGAATGAGGCTACAGTAGAAATTGTCTATTGGATAAAGCAGTAAGGATTACAGGTGGCCTCAGAAAGGACAGAGGCAATCATCCTAAAAGACTCAAGAAATAGAGAGAGTATAAAGAAATAGAAGGCATGGAGATAATGTGAAGTATCTTGGGGTATAACTACATGACAGATTAATTTCCAACCAACAAGTACAAGATACTTGCGAGAAGACTAGCAGACAAGGCAGCTCGCTTGGTAAAATACTGCCAGGATATTGGAAAACAAGGATACTGTATGCTGCTCCCATATGGGAAGAAGTGTCCAAAATTGAAAGTATAAAAAATTGCTGTTGTCAATGCAGAGAAACTTTGCACTCAGAACTATCTGCGCTTACAAGACGGTGTCCTTGAAGGCCGTACAAGTTATTTCGGGAATCCCACCCATAGACTTACTTATAGAGGAGAGTGTGGGAAGGAACCATCCCAAATACTGACAAAAGACATAAAAAAGGATGAGGAAGGAATAACCATAAGGAAGTGGCAAGCAAGGTTGAATAAAACGGTAAATGTGGGACAATGGACGAAGCGCTTGATACCGAATATGGAAAATTGGACAGAACGCAGATTTAAACAGACGAACTATTTATTACATGACACAATTTCTAATGGGGCACGGGAAATCTAAAACATATAACTAAAGGATGAAAAAGTGTATTTATTGTGGAGACGTTGATAGCATGGAACACACTCTCTTCGAATGTGAGGAGTTTGCAGAATCCAGGAGAGACGCAGCGGAAATATCAAGAAACGAAACTAGAACGAATAATATAATTAAGTAGATGATCAAAACAGAGAAAAACTGAAAAATAGGGTGTGATCTTATAATTAAAGTGATGACAAAAAAGAGCAAGACGGGAAAATATACAATCGAAACATCAGACGAATGAGAGGGAAAACGCTGATTCACGTGAAGCAAACCGAAAGGTGTTCCCAGTGTACTGGGCGAAGAGGTGAGGTGTGGTGCGATAGGCAGGGTTTGCACCACTCTAGCCAGAGCTAGAGACCCTCAGTCCCACACTGCAGTCGCGAGATACACGATCCGAGCGCTGGGAAAGCCATGAAAAAAAAGGTAGAACGTGTCGCGGGACACACGGTAGGAACTTTAGTTCCTTTTAAGCAAAAATTATGTAATACATCTGACGTTATAGATAAACAATTTACATATTCCTCGGTGGTCGAGTAGTAAGCAAACCAGACTCTCACGCGGTAGACTCGGGTTCGATTCCCCGTGAAGAAGTTTTATTTTATTGTTAATTTTATTTTTAAATAATTATTCTGCTCGATATTAATAACGACAACAGGTAGACGTTTGAAATATTTAGCAGAATATTCATTATTATAGATAATGGTACGGTACCCTTCATGAGGAAGTCCGACTGGCAACATCTACTTATAACAGCATCGTATATTTAAAAATGGAAGCCGTAGCATTATACAAATTGGACATTCAAGAACAAAAAAATTAGTGGAAACTTTTTTTCTCAAGTGGGTCGTAGAAAAAATATGCTGTTCGACTCGTGTGGATTGTCCATATCGCACTTGAACGATTGAGCACTCCGCCTACGGCGTCGTGCTCAATCTTCGTCCTCGTACGATATGGCCATCATATTCACAAACTACTATTTATATTAAAATATGCCCTTCTACATTTAAAAACAACCTGCCAAATGTCAAATCAATTTATGCATCCATTTTAAAGTTATCGAATTAAAACAAACAGTTTTCAAAATTTCAACACCCTGTATTTCGAAAAGTAAATGTGCTAGACCACTTAATCCTCATATCATTTTGTCTAATTTTACGAGAGGAATCTACATGCAAACGTTGTAATTACCCTTAACGTTCGAGATGCTTATACCATTTTTTGCGCGATCGTATTGATATAAATTCCGAATAAAATAATGTCAAAAGTGACATTTATACTTCTCGATCAGCTCAAAATATATTTTGCATTTAGGTGAAATTGTTTTTCTGCTATTTATTATTTTTCGACGTCTGAACGGTAAGTAAATCACTTACCGACGTGTTAAACTTAGAAACCAGTAAACACAACCTACCGTCCTGACAACCGATGCTGTAAATAAACAAAAAAGATCAATCGCGCAAAAAAAAATTATGGAAATAATAGGAAAAATTTATCTGAACAAATTCAAGTAGATCACCAGCACTGCGAATACCAGCTTTGCATAGAATTTTAATATAGCATCGGTGGTTCAGTGGTAGAATGCTTGCCTTCCACGCTGGCGGCCCGGGTTCAATTCCCGGTTGAAGCATTTGAATCGCTGCTTCGTAAACGAGAGAGAGAGAGACTCAGGAGAGAGCACACGCACGCAAGCAAGGCACATAACGAAGCAACGTAACATAACGTAACGTAACGGTCAGATCTTTTGCGTCGCGACTCCCGGTCGCTTAAACTTAACCTGACGTAAAGAACTAAAGTTCCAAAAAAGAGATAGATGTTGGTACCATTTTCATTAATAATATTTCATTTGAGTGAATAGAACGAGCAATCGTATGAATGGCAATTTTTTGTATTTGAAAGCCATAGTGTCTTATTAGTTTTTCAATACACAAATTATAAATCTACTTATGACGAGAACATTGCAAAAATATCTTCACATATTTTATATTCACGGAATCATGAAATAGAAAAAAAGGAAAACATGATTGTAAATTTCGTCTTATAGGAATAGTATTCCGTAGTTATAATTGAACAGCAAACAACAAAGTATCGGTAGTTCGGAGGATAGCAATAAACAGACCGCATAAATTCGTAATAACCTTGTTCTACCTATCAAAATTCCATCAAGAGAATTATGAGGCACGAAATGGTTCTTAATTTTTAAACGTTCGATGTGTGCTGCAAGTATTGTTGGAGCAAAATGGTGGTCAATCTTTATAGTGTCGCAAATTAAATTACTACTTTAAATGACAGTTGACATTATTGGTTTCAGGACGTTTTATAGCATACTTACTACTCAAGTTTAAGTGTTAGCCATATTTAAAGGTATAGTGTAGTCGAGAATATTCAGAGAAACTTTAAAATTAGATTATTCCTGATAATTATGTTTCAAAATACATAAAACTATAAATAATAATATGAACATAAAACTGATATACTGTTCTTCCATTAGATTCGTTATTTCCCATCTTAGTACCTATGCAGTCTTGGTGACTAGAGCAATATGTTCATTTGAATAAATTTAATATTTCGTTTTTATAAATGATAGAATTTGAGTGAGAATATAATAAATACTGATGATTATTCACACTTATGTTAATACCTCAGTGGAATTACTTTATATTATAGCTCGACCCAGAAAAGGAGCCCATTTAGACGGCAGTGTCCTGATACCTGTCAAAGCTCCCAGTACAGTCTTACTCTGGCTCAGGCATCCATTTGTTCTCAGCTGGTTTTAATTTTTTTGGGAGTATATTTAATTGTCTTATAGCTCTAATAGATTTTTCCAATGGCCAGATCATATTTTTTCTGCGTTTCCTATTTCTTCCAATATAACATTGGTGTTAAATCTTCAAAAGAGTATTTCAACCCTCGTTGCTTATTTATCAGCTATTTAATTCTTTTCAATGCCAGTATGTCCTGAAACCCACAGTAAGGTGAAGATACTGGAGATACAAACACCCAACAAATAATTTCTCTTCACATTGACAGTACAAAAAGCCTGAAGGCAGAGGAGCCGAAGACTCGAAACCTAGAAATTTATTAGATTAGATAGGGGCTACCGTATCTGTAACTTTGGTGGAGATGAAGATGGAGACCTCAGCAGTTGGATCTACTATACATATACTACTACTATAAATGAAAACTGGTCCCTTGAAAATGAACATGCGTGTAGATTAAGAATCTATATACTGTTGTTTTATTATCACCCTCTATACTTGAGCATAACAAAAAGTTTAAATATCATCCCACATTCAATTAACCTCCACAGAAATCGTGAGATTTACGTGACAATTTCTATGACAACCAGTGAATATCCTTTATTTATTTTCCCGAATTCTTAGGGTGTTTTTGCCCTCAAGCTGTTACAGATTGGTCCGGTCATCTCGTCTACGACAATGTTTTTCAATGAAGAGAAGACAACTACTTGGGGCGATCCCTGTTCTTTGTTCACATAATGTTGAGAGCACTTGTTCAACTTCAAGACAGATTTCTCCCCAATTTTCCTCGGAGACTACATCATTACGGTCAGTCGCGGAGAAATAAAAATTTCATATCAGCAAGGGATAAAAATGCTGGCCTGTTATTAACTCCTTAAAACATGTGTTTTCCTTTGATCTTCTACAATAAAGAACAAGTATACGTTAATAAATCTTACAAAAGACTTGGGTCCAGTATTGATTAAAACTTTATTTTAAAAATAAATTATGAACTGGTCAACTCACGTTGCAATTGTTTGAGTGTAACAAAAAATATAATAATTATTTCAATTCTTCTCGTAGATTGAAAAATACGTATATAGGTTTGGAACGTTTTTTAATATAGTTTGGATACAATTATTTATGATGAATTCCCTCATCTATCAAAATTTTTCTCGCTGATAGCTCAGCCTTTTTCCTTATCGAATAAAATTATATCGTCTCCACTGACCGGACCAAAATATAGGCAACACTTTATACAAACTATTATACAGAGCATTTCAATGAAAACTATCTACCTCACATAATTCTGAAGGTCTAAAGGGAACAGTTATACAAAGGGGGACGTCTTTTTACTCATATTTAGAAGCTTTAACTTCAACCCCTTTCCAATTTCTTAAACAGAACACTCTATACATTACTGCATTGTTGAATTCTCATGTACAAGAAGATTACAAAAATGTATAATACATGAGTGAAAATTTTGAGTACGGATAATACCAATTTACTAATAAAAGATTTTAACTCGTGATAAATCAGCAAAACAAATAGTATATTTTACACCAAGGTGGTGAAGACTGTTATTATTGACCAAGCACCAAGATTATAAGGTGCGAGGTTTATGAAAATGTCCTCAACACCATGGTGTATATACAATTTTTTCCATAATTAGCCAAATTTAAGAAAAAAATTAAAAATAATTCACAAACGCACCACGAGAAGCGTTTATTCCGTCGCCTGACTGACAAGTACACTGTCAGTTTTCGATATTGTAACGTTTATTCTAATTTATGTTTACAATTAATTTATATTTACAGATTTATATTAAAATACAATCCTTATTCAATAATTTATATAACACACTAACTATAATTTATATGAGAGTCACTTAATAAACACTTTATCGAGGCGCGATTGCTTTCTTTCAGTATCAACACTAACTGACCAACTAACTCCGCTGCGATGCTCGTCGCCTATTTATACTCGCACGTCGTGTAGTTCGAGAAACTTCTCGAAGTTCTGGTGGATGCGCTGGGTTTTTCTAGATGTTGCGTGTTCCAGATCATTCTCGAAAATGAGGCGGAGGAGCCATAGTCGTATCATATGGGAATTTCACTGGGGGCACTAATTGAGCACATTAATGCAGCAGCTAGCGTAACAATATATTAATATATTATGAACGTACCTACTCGTTATGTCATTAGTCATTTTTGGTTGAGCGCGAATTTTAAGCTAATGGCATTTTTATTCAAATAATTTTATCTTTATAGGTAATTTAAAGCAGTAAGTATGTTAAAGACAATCTCCTGGGTATACCTACAAAATTATATTGCACAATTTTTTGATGAACTCTTATCCCTGAATTCTGAAATATTCGAATTTGTCCATAATTGACCTAGGTTAATAATAGAAAAAATTATTAACCACTAATAGAGAAATTTAACTTCTCAGTTGGCTAGAAGAAGCAATAATTGTCAACTTCACAGCTAGTAGTGGAAAAACTAAATTATTTTATGAGGTGCTCAAATTAACTTCCATTGGCTTCCATACAATGATACAATCAAACCTCAAATGAGTTTCGAACATTATGTAATATTTTTGGGGATATTTGTCGACATTCTTGAATTATTTGCTGACGTAAATCATCTGTAGATGCAGGCTGAGTGGCATGAATTTGTGGTTTTCAGATAAAATCTAGGGGGTTAAATCGGATGACCTACGTGGTCATTCCAGCATTGGTCCTTGGCTTATCCACTGAGCAGGAAATGATTCGTTTAAAAACCGTCACACATCGAGAGCCTAATGAGAATTTTCTGATAATCCTAATCTGCATTTATCATTAAGTATGTTACAATAATCAGAATGGCCTTCATATAACCCATTATTAAATGGCGCCACTTTCGAGCAAAAGCTTTTAACACTTTATAGGTCAAGAATGAAGATATTTCTTAGTGATTATTCGTGATTCTTCTTAGTTATTCTTTATTTTATGTGAGGAAGCCACATTAATCGTTTGTACTCCGAATTCTGAAATACCCTTTACATTGATGACTGACTGATGTTTATTTGCATGAAATAAAACGGAAAAGAAATTGAAATTATGTTCAAGGTTCAAAGGAGAAGAAAAGGGAATTGTCAAACTTTTGTCTAGGCACGTGCTTATACGTGCGTCAACGAACGGCTACCGTTTAAGTGCCGCGGGCTAGGCTTAACAAGACTCCTTGCTTCTCTGTTCTGCTACTGTTACGAAAAATGAAAAGATGTGTGTAAAATTTCGATGATCAGGTTCGTTGTCAAAGTAACACACCATGCCCTTTTCAGATTTCACATACAAATGTTTTATTAATATAAAATATACAGTTCTATAAAGAAGATTAAAGACCCGACAAACATTTTATTTTGAATTCAAATATATTTGATTTGATAAATAAAGATTAAGAAGCTCCAGCACTAAATTGGGCGACAAAACAATGAAATACTCAAACGGAAAGGATGGAATCAATGAAAAAATTGCTTTTGGAATAATCGAATAATAAGACCTAAAATGCAGAAAAAGAGAGAGAAGTTGAAAGGATATGGAGAAGATAGTATCACGTTATCTGCGGTGAATTATACAGCGTGTCCACGGATGGGGTATCCTATAGGTGAAAAATATTTAAATATTAGTTTTAGTGAAAAATGTTATTCTTGATAAAAAGTTTTGCTTGTTCTGAAACCCTACAAAATGAAATAAAATTCAAGTTTTTCAAAACCCGTCTCATTTTATAGCCAGTTTTATGGAAACAGTATGAATTTTTGCACTAAGTTCGAAAATAATGTAGTAATCTAGTGAGTGACGTTAACGATGCACCAACTTTTATAAATAATTCTCAAATTGTCATTCTTCAATGAATATTTGTCAAAAATTATTAAGTGTTATGGTATGGTGGAAGTTTCGTACCAGTAGATAATCAATTGCAAAATTTCACGAAAAATATCCAGATGTATAGTGGACGTAATATTTTTAATGCAGCTATCTAATCGTATTTAAGGTATATTGCGGACTATGACGGTATCGTATCGAATAACAGTCGAACAAAGAGCCGACAACTTTAAATTCGCACAATATCTATTACGGCAAGTATACCCATTACGCGATGTGGATTGAGAAAATTAATGAGGAACTTTGATGTTACAGGATCTGTTCAAGACAAAAATAAATTGAAAAAGTCGTACGTTGAGAAGGATGATGCAGTGAGTGCACTAGCTATGCATTCGTTAAGGGAAAATCCCAAGTTGAGACAAGGAAAGAGGGCAGTGGAGGTTGGTTTTTCCAAGAGTCACTTACAGAAAATATTTAAGCAAAACAAAATTCATCCATTCAAACCGAAATTTAATTCGTGCGATGATTGGTGAAAAACTTATGCATGACCGATTATTTCACAATAATATTTTGTTTACTGATGAAGCAACGTTTACAACAAACCGAGTCGCTTCTTTCCAAAATTGTCGATATTGGGTGTGCGATTTTACCGGATCGAATAATAGGACCGTATTTACTGGAAGATACGTTAAATCAGGAGGTCTATTTGTGTTTGCTGCACAACTTCCTAACACCTGAATTAGAAAATATTCCCTTGGAGCAAAGGAGTAAAATGTACTTTCAACATGATGGATGTTCGTCACATTCGACTTTGCAAATTAGAGGATGGCTGGATGAACATTTTCCTGGACGATGGATGGGACGTTATAGACCAATGTTTTTTCCGCCCCGATCCCCCGATTTAACTATTTTAGATTTTTTATTGGGCTACTTGAAACAAAAAGTTTATGCAAATAATTTAAACTATAATATTGAAGACTTGAAACGACACAAGTAAATCACATTTCATTTACCAAGCAAATAATGCTACATCGAAGCATATAATTCAGAAAAAATGATAAAGTTTAGCATATTCTAAGCATTATTTTAGAGAATAATTCCAGCCTTCCTTAAAAGAACCCTTATCTTTTTCAAGACTAAATATTGCAACAAAGTAGCAATGATTGCTAGTAAGTCATGAAAAGTAGCCAAAAAATAGAGATAATGACTTTAAGAAATGCCAAAAAAATTAATAGCCAAATTGGAATTTAGTGTGGTCATATAATGTCTTTAAGTGCTTCAATTAGTTCCATTTATAAGCAATACTATAAAGTTTTGTATTGGAATTAATTTGGATTTTAAATGGAAATTAATTTTAAAAAAAACCCACAGTATTGCTAACCTTAACGTGATTGTGAATCTCAATTCAGTTGAAAGGTTTCACGATATTTCAGAAATCATTATAGAACATGGAGAAAAAGATTGGAATAAAAATGAATGGAAAATTACAAAACTACGGAAATTTGGACGAATAGGTGCGTATTACAGGCGTGTACATAAGAGTAGTAACGCAGCTAAAAGTTACAACGAAATAACTAAGACACAGAAGATCACCTTGCTGGTTCTTGGACCACGTTTTCTCTATTGGCCTTGTCGTGGGACTCTTTCTTAACAGGCTAATACCACTACGTCCTGGTGGAAAATTTGTTGACAATCTATTACTCAAAACATAACCTCACAATAGTCTTCTTTTTCTTAAACTTTATAATTCTGAAAGCTTTCACAAAGCAACACAAACAGCTATCTAGCTTTTAATTCCATAAAGCTTTGTATTGGCATAGAAAAATGCTTATTAAATACAAAAAAGACATGGCCGAACCGTTTTCTCACGATAATGAGCAATGTTGCCATAGTTTTTATATTTATATATTGATAGGTATATGATACTATTTTTATATTATAGAATATGCAAATATCTGGTTCAGAATATTATTTGTTTTCAAACTGGGATACAAATTTTAGAAAATCTGGGAAAGATAAAACAATTTAATCCATCACATATAATATCTTCTGTAAGTTCCTTGTGGCATTACTTATTCTTTTTTCTTATTCTTTTGGGAATCAAACCACAATAATGTTTTTTATCAATTTTATTACTAGTTAATCTTGACAACGGTAGCTGGAACGCTACCGAAACGTCGAAATAAAAAATAAAAAACATTATTGTGGTTTGATTCCCAAAAGAATAAGAAAAAACATCACATATAATATTATCAATCAATCCAACTAAAAATACTATAAAAAACTTTAATTTCAATTGGATGTATATAATTCATTGATGGGTATCAAAATTGAATATGGCAACACCATAATGAAATAATTTAATTTATAAAGTATATTTTGCTCACAGTTATCACTGGCCCCTCTGTTTTCAGGAAGTATGTCATTCACATTTTACAGAAAAGTAAGGTTTGCAGAGATTCCTAATGGTTCACAATGATATTTTCCAGTTTCAAAAACAATAATAATTGTCATAATATATATTGAAGGAAAGATCTCTGCCATCACAGTTGACGATGTTTGTTTTTGTGAACACTTACATAACTGTTGGCATAAATTTCCAATATCAACCTAATATTTATCCAAAACGAAACTTCATTACATTCTCACGAGAAATGTTTAACTGCGCATGATCATTCAAAGCTTTGAAATCCATATCTGGACTAAACGACTGCTTCTTTATATCGCTTTGACAGCCAATGTTGGCAATCAAATCTACTAAAATGCTCTTTTGGTGCCAATGTATGGCTATTTAGGCCTACAGGTTGAATTGCTAATAAGCTATCAAATCTACTTTAAGGCCAAATCGCGCGCTCCCTTTAGGCAGCGATTACGTAATGAATGCTACATGTAGAAGCTTTAGTGGATGGTTTCAATTGCCTATTAGCTTCAAGAGTGACACAAAAGTCGATTTTAAATCTACTTCGATGCTTATTGTGTTACTTGGGGAGCTATCATTGATGCCGTTAACGAAATTACCCCAGAAATGCTACGAAAAACATAGAAAACAAAGAATTTAGAAAGAGAATTGAGAGATGTTTTGAAGCTGGGGAGGATATATTTAATAGATTTTTTTGTTTACTTAGTGTTTCTCACATCATTATTTTGTGTTGTTATTTTTGATAGTGATTATAATTCATGAAAAGCTAACATTGTTGTCAAATATTTATTGGAGAATGACAATTTGGAACTCATTTATAATGGTTGACAATTACTTAATACATCGTAAACGTTACTCACTAGATTAATACATTATTTTCGAAAAATTCATACGGTTTTCATAAAACTGGCTATAAAATGAGACGGGTTTTGAAAAACTTTATTTTCTTTCATTTTATGGGGTTTCATTACAAGCTAAACTTTTTATCAGGAATAACATTTTGCACTAAAACTAACATTTAAATATTTTCCACCTATAGAATACCCCATCCGTGGACACGCTGTATAATGAGGTAGATAAGCAATCGATAGAAAAGGTTTCACTCCGAGTTATTCAAGAAAAAAAGGTTTTCCATAATATTGTACTCAAACACACTTGTGATAAAATGTTTCTCATAGTTATCCTGATGAAGTTTGTAATCTGTAATCACAGACGAAAGCTTGAACTTGGAATTAAGGCAATAACTTACTTACCTTAGAAGTTTTATTGCTTCCTCTTTAGTTTTCTTTAGGGGTATCCCATCGTTATAAATTGTTATTTTAGTTACCAGTACCCCGTTACTGTCCTTCCGTTTATATATAGTGTATCCCTAATGTAACGCATCTTATTAATAGTTAAATAGACAGTAATATGAGAAAATGGCGAAAAAGGTCAATTTTTGATTTTAAAAACCGCTTTTTATTTTTTTTGAGCTTTAGTTCTTTACGTCAGGTTATGTTTGAGCGACCGGGGGTCGCGACGCAAAAGATCTGACCGTTACGTTACGTTATGTTACGTTATGTGCCTTGCTTGCGTGCGTGTGCTCTCTCCTGAGTCTCTCTCTCTCTCGTGAGTCTCTCTCTCTCTCGTTTACGAAGCAGCGATTCATATGCTTCGGCCGGGAATCGAACTCGGGCCGCCCGCGTGGAAGGCGAGCATTCTACCACTGAACCACCGATGCTATATTAAAATTCTATGCAAAGCTGGTATTCGCAGTGCTGGTGATCTACTTGAATTTGTTCGGATAAATTTTTACTATTATTTCCATAATTTTTCTTGCGCGATTGATCTTTTTTGTTTATTTACAGCATCGGTTGTCAGGACGGTAGGTTGTGTTTACTGGTTTCTCAGTTTAACACGTCGGAAAGTGATTTACTTACCGTTCAGACGTCGAAAAGTAATAAATAATTTCACCAAAATGCAAAATATATTTTAAACTGATCGAGAAGAATAAATGTCACTTTTTACATTTCCTTCATTTCGAAGAAATTTGAATTAATTAATACGGAATTTATTTCAATACGATCGCGCAAAAAATGGTATAAGCATCTCGAACGTTAAGGGTAATTACAACGTTTGCATGTAGATTCCTCTCGTAAAATTGGACAAAATGATATTAGGATCAAGGGTTCTAACACATTTACTTTTCGAAATACAGGGTGTTGAAATTTTGATAACTTATATGTTTTAATTCTATAACTTTGAAATGGATGGATAAATTGATTTGACATTTGGCAGGTCGTTTTTAAATGTGAAAGGGCATATTTTGATAGAAATAGTAGTTTGTGCAACTAATGTGGATATGATGGCCCTATCGCACGAGGATGAAGTTTGAGCACGGCGCCGTAGGCGGAGTGCTCAATCGTTCAAGTGCGATATGGACAATCCACACGAGTCGAACAGCATATTTTTTCTACGACCCACTTAAGAAAAAATCTGGAAAATAAAAATTTCTATGATTTGTAATATAACTTCAAATTAAAAATTTAACAATTCAATTTTGTTTCCACTAATTTTTGTGTGTTAAACGTACAGTTCTTGAATGTCCAATTTGTTTAATGCTACGGTTTCCCTTTTTAAATATACGATGCTGTTATAAGTCAGACTCCCTCATAAAGGGTACCGTACCATTATCTATAATAATGAATATTCTGCTAAATATCTCAAACGTCTACCTGTTGTCGTTATTAATATCAAGCAGAATAATTATTTAAAAATAAAATTAACGATTAAAAAAAACCTTCTTCATGGGGAAGCAAACCCGGGTCTACCGCGTGAGAGTCTGGTTTGCTTACTACTCGACCACCCAGGAATATGCAAATTGTTTATCTATAACGTCAGATGTATTACAGAATTTTTGCTTAAAAGGAACTAAAGTTCCTACCGTGCTTCCCGCGACACGTTCTACCTCTTATTCATTCAGCTAATAATAAAATAGTGTGTAACCTTATGGACGCACTGAATAGTTGTATCTATTACTAATGGATCAATCGATTGGGCTAAGGCAAAAAGAAAATTTGCAACAGGATAGAAGTACCTACTACTGTATATGTGATATTCAATTTGATAATAAATTTTTGAATTCGTCAGGAGACCGGAAAAGATTTAACAAGTGAAAACCCACCCCATCGGCCTTACAAATAGAACAAAAACGAATTCGCCAAAGGCCCATAGCTACTTATTACCCGCTACGCTTTTTCGACACTCAATCGCTTGTGTTGCGATTATTGAATGATTGGATAAGCCTGAGGTACCATTTTAATGGTTTATAACAATGGAATCCCTCTGTTGTGTACCTTCGTAACAATTAAGTTTTTTGGAATGGAAAATATAGCAAAAATGTCTACAATACCAAAGCATGAGATATTAAAATAAAAGTATCTTCTGTATGTTCGTTGTGGTGTATTCATTATTCTTTTTGTTAATTTCTGTGAAATCAAACCACAATCATCCCACACAGCACAGGATGTACTAAGCTGGTCCCACTGTCCCAGACCTGATTGGTACGTAGTAGGGACGTTCTAATTTGTACTTTGTACGTATTAGGGATATTCTTTTGTATTAACCTGAGCTGGATAAGTGACTAGGTTTTGAAATATGTAATAATGTTTATTTTGTATCAAAATATTTTCACATTTAATATACAATGAGTCATTCCAATTACGTCCAAATAAATAGAATATATTAGCCCGATAAAACATTTTTGTTGTGTACGGGCATTACACTTATATATTAAAGTATTCCGGAGCAAGCATTTATTTTGTGTTGATACATATTAACGCAATGTAGATATTTTGAATTCGTTTTCTATAGACACATACATTTGGGAATTTTGTGAAAATAATTTTGCCAAAGGACGACAAGAGAGATGCTTTTTTTTAAATCTTCAATTCTCAATTAGCTGTTTTATGTCATTTATTTTATCATAGTTATAGAGATAATTTTGTTTAAATATAGTTTATCGCCAACCGTCAGTAAAACCGTCAATTATCAGATTGATTTCCGGAAGTAAACAAACAGTTTACATATGCGTCTGGTAAAGTATTTTGACTTTGACATTACTCGAAAATCATCATCTGTCAGTGTCACGACTCTCCCTATTACGGCTCGATAATAGTTTTCTTGCGATTTATTTATAACAAATTATTGTTGGAACTTCTTTGACTTCAGGAATTAACTTTTATAATGCTTCAGGGTGTACCTTCAATTTAAATATAACAAATAATAAGTGGATTTGTTCTATATGTGCTGTTTACTTTGTCATAATAAAATGCTATGAAATATACCTCAGTTTTTTATATTCTGAATTCTGAGCAGTTGGCGATAAAATTTTGTATGCACCACGTCAGTAAAGTGTCTTTATCGGACTCGCCTGTTATTCGCCTCGCTTCGCTCGTCTCATAATTTCAGACTCGTCCGATAAGGAATCACTTTACTGCCTTGGTACATAAATAACTATTATATGTCAGGTAAGATATTAATACAACGAACTACTTTCTTTCTCTTTAAAAGTTTTGACAAACAACTGTAAAATGTGCAGGAATGTTTTAGATTAGCTGTTTATATTATAAGTGCCACATGAAATATTTTATTGCACGTGTCAAGAATTTATAGAACAAGTCAAAGGCATGAATAATGTACTAAATTCTACAAAATTTTACTAACAACAAAAGTACTATTAAGTCCATAATAATGAAAGGATTCACCAATAAATTTCAAGTCTAAGTTCACATTGCTCAAATTTTATATGTTGGCAATAATGCGTGCAGCTGCAGATGTAGTTTCCTTTTCATTTAAATTCAAAACTTGCCGATGCGAATAATTTGGTATAATATCCAATAAGCATCCATGTTCGTACATACAATTTACATGGACTTTTGGACTTGAAATAGACATAAAATGGACGTCAAATAAACGTATTGCCTACTGCGTGGGGAGTTACCTCGACATAATGATATTAATATATGTTATAGTTTCATTTTATAAAACTTCTCGTGGTTGAAATATCATGTGCCAAATCTATCGATTTTATAAATAGCCTTTCGAAGATCGTTTTAATACAGTACCTACTTTTTTAAATCCATTTTCTGTTTATATACCAAACAAATCAAATATTTAACAGAGCCCCTAGCAATTCTCTTTATGTGAATGTGATTGATGATGCAGACTGCTTCCAGACACAATGGATATTGTTCGTTCTTGTAACGTTTCATTTAACATTTAAAAAAGTGCTGTAAACAGCAGTTATCTAATCTAAAGTGCTTTATTAATAGAATCTAAACAAACGTGGGGAGGGACGATCTCTGGTTATGTTGTCTTTACGTTTTTACCTTGAATATAAACTATGAATTATTCAAAGATTTAGATTCGCTTTCTATATTACTGCCACATACATGTTGTATGAGTTGTTTATTACATAGTAAAAAATGAATTTATTGTTTCCATTTGCTTTATGAGAAAATTATTAAAATTTTCTTCTGTTAATGTTATTGACAGGAACATGTTAATAAGCCTTCAAGTCTGTCTTTCATATGTCTGCTTATTATCTATATTATCTCTTTTATTATCTATAGATACATACAATACTTTTATATTATTATTTTCAATTGCCTCTCTTAAACTTAACTACACCTGCTTATTATCAATGGAAATTAATAGTAGTTACTATAATAACAAGAGTGCTTATTATCATTAGGGTATGGGTCATGGGCACTCAGAGTATGCGAGGGTAGTGCCACCCGGCGAGCATACCAGGTAACTATAATTTTGGATTTAATGAGAACTGAACGCTGCTGCAATAGTTATAAAAATGGAAACGACATTGCCCAAGTAGCAATTTAAATTCTATAAGGTTTGTATAAACAGCTACTTACAGTCTTATAGGATACTTAAATTCTCATAACGGTCTACAAAACAATTATACGATCCTTATACAATTGAAAAGGGCCCATTTTCATACAACTGTTTGGTTGTATAACATTTCTATTAAAAGTTTATAAAACTCTTGTATGACTGTTTTATAATCATTTATACAGCTACTATAAAATGATTTAATAGTGTATCAAGTAGTCACATCTATAAAATGAGATTGAAGCGGCACTATAAAGGTCTTACAAAATGGTTGTATAATGCAATATATTTTTTTATAATGCTGTTATTTCGAGCACAATAGAAACATTTTGTCATCTAGCAGTTTATAAGAGCATTTAATTTTTTAGTGAAGAATATCAGAACCAAATCATATTTCAACTTGAACGTGCATCATACATTTCATTTGTAGAAATGGAGACTTATCAAAACCAATTGGGCCGCTTGGGCGGACATCGATATTAAAAATTATAATTTCATTTGGATGGTTTAATAGCACAAATTTTGATGCGCCGCAAATTTTACTGATAGATTATAGGTATATATTTGGCAAAAAAATGAAGCGCTGGTTAAGTTTCAAGTAGATACTTGAAAAAAATAATAAAATAGAATATCCTAAAATACTTTTTTCTTATTACTTTGATAGTTTATCACTTCATATGGATATTCTTTCACAATATAATTCTCTAAATAATGATAAAGTCACATTTTTCAATATAGTTTCATGTTTCCAACTTAATCGCTCATAATGGCGGTACAAGAATTGCTTAATCAAGCATGACGATTTATAAAGCAGCAATTTTATTCCAATGAAATGCCTTAAACAATATCTTATTGTCAAATGGAACGGTATACGATAACTGTTTTATAACGAAGAATATTTAGGCACTATACAACTAAAAAGTGTTTTATAATGCAACGCAATTGAATGCTATACAATATTTATTATACAACACTATACAGGTTCAATAAGACACGCTTAAGTAACTATTTTATAATGTTGTAGCTGTTAGTTATATAGTATATTATAGAACTCTTATACAATAGGTATAAGAATCTTATAAAATGATATTTTTGATATTGTATAATCTGGCTTATAAGGTATTATATCATTTTAAAAGAAATGATCGTTTAGCATGTATTGTTAAAGTCACTATAAATAGAATCATTTAATACAACAATTTTCTTTAAAAAACAAAATTATCGCAACAAAAGGCTTATTAGAAATAAAAAGTCCTTAAAACAACGCTATTCGACTATTATACAACAATTCAGTCCTCTTAGAATTCCATTTTGCTAGTTGGGTGGTAGGTATAGGCAATCAAACATACAGTAATATCGAAAATATTGTAAAGCTACTTTGTCAAATTTTCACTTCTCCAATAGAATACTTCTAGGAACAGCCAAAATAAAAAAGATTGAGATTTGTACCGACTACCCTTACTGTAGTAGGTATCCACTTGCGTATTCCATTGCTACAACAGGCCCAACTATGACAACTGACCTAATCTACTTTTTATGATATTTATCTTCCTAAGACTAAGAATAAATATTGTTAATTTTCGAATAATAATATACACTTGTGGGTTAAAGATATAAGATATCGAGCTAATCGACTCAAAATTTGAATGGTAGATAATTGTATAACATTCTTAATAACTATCCAAAAATTTAAGATTTTTTGACACAACACCCATCACATCACAACTACCTCAATGAATACCTTCTGTTCAATTTAATTTGCCAGGAATCCAGCTTGCACATTCTTGGAAAATTATCTACATATAATATTCCCTTATAGTTAGACTATATATCGGTTGACTAGTTTGATGAACCTTCCGGCGGATTGCAGAAGTGACATTCCCAGAATACACTGAGCGAACAAATCAAAGCTAAATTCACAAACACATGCTCAGTCCTTCGCGCTATCTGTCCCTTGTCGTATTACCGAACGACGGACACTGAGTACTGGGTAATCAATAATTAATAGTGAACAAAACCGCTAAAGGGATCATAACACTTAGGAATAAAGTTAAGAAGGTTTTAATCATTCTCTGTCCTTATTACTTATAGGAAGGATCAGGTATTATTATGAGATGAGATAAATTTAAACTCTATTGAAATTTTTTTTTAGTTTTCACTGGCATCAACCATATTGGTATTTAGCGCTAAAGATATATTTAACAAAGTTTTCAAGATATTAATTTCAGTTAGAAAATCTATTAGTTTAGGTATATATGTCGCAATTTTGACCTGATGCTAAATTAATGTGTTTGGCATAATATATTTTATTCGCGCTCCATTATAATTGGGGCATTCTATAACAATTTGCTTGACTGTGTGTGTTTGAAACATGCAGGTGCTCCATTCCTGTTGAATAAACGCTGATGGGTCAGTTTAGTGTGTCATATTCATAATCTTGTTAGGACTACTTGTTTGGAGCGCTTGCTTGATATTGTCTTCCAGGGTTTCACATCGAGCTTCACTTCGCGTTACTTTGTTTTCGACTCGTACCACTGATTTTGCCACGCTTCGATCACTGTTTCTTTCGCGATAATCTTTAAGTCACTGATGGTCATAGCGTAAACTATAGTCGCACTATCACTTTCTGCTGCTACTTTTGTCCGTTGATCTGCCTCTTCATTACCCTGAATTCCGGTGTGGGATGGGGTCCACATGAATTTGACATCTATGTCGGATTCCTGGAGTTCGAATTGTTAGAATTGTTTTCGTATGTTTCTATATAATGTTGTTTCCTTCAGATCAATTAGTCTAACATCGTTTGTACTCAAAACGATGTAAAAGGCTATGGATAATCATACTAGAACGGAAATCCTAGAGAGACTACCTCTCCACCCATGTCAGCATGCTTACCGGGCAGGCAGATCTACGGAGACTGCACTGGTACAACTGACGGAGGATATCCGAGGTGCTCTAGACAACCAAGAAACTGTAGTATGTGCATTTTTGGACATAGAAGGAGCTTTTGACAATACTCCACATGAGGCAGTCAGAAGAGCATTGAACAGAAGAGGTGTAGACAGCACAACATCCAAATGGATGTCGGAACTGCTCACCACAAGAGTAGCAGAGACGAGGACGAGCAAAGACATTGTCTTCATCTGCACTACCAGAGGATGCCCACAGGGAGGAGTAGCATCCCCATTAATGTGGAGTCTGGCGGTTGACGAACTCCTGTGTGGTTTGACGGATCTCGGAGTATCCTGCCAAGGATATGCCGACGATATTGTCATAACAGCCAAGGGGAAATTCGAAAACACTATTTGTGATATTGTAAAAAAAGGGTCTCAACTATACAAATAGCTGGTGGAGGCAAGTGGTACTTAGCATCAACCCCACTAAAACCATCCTGATAGCCTTCACTAAGAAAAGAAAACTCAACCTCAAAACGATAAAACTTGATGGGAACGAGATTGAATGGAGACAAGAAGTCAAGTATCTAGGTTTAACTTTAGACAGTAAACTCCTGTGGAACAAACACGAAAAGGAGATTACATACAAGGCAAAAATGGCTATAATGTTGTGCAGGAATCTGGCGGGAATAAACTGGGGCTGTAACCCAAAAATTCTAAGCTGGATGTACACTGCCATAGTGAGACCAATCATCACTTATGGAGCCATTGCGTGGAGTAGTAGAACTAGCCTATTGACGACGAGAGAAAACCTCTCTAAAATTCAAAGACTAGCCTGTATATGCATTACAGGAGCAATGAGAACATGCCCAACGGCAGCTATGGAAGTGATTCTCAACCTCACCCCTCTACTTATGGTGGTGAAATGTGTTGCAGAAAGAACAAGATACAGACTAAGTAGAGAGGGAATCATTAAAAAAAAACCACCTCCTCACTTCTTAGAAATCAGACAACCTGGGACATGCCACAAGAATGTAAGATGACAAAATATAACTTTTCAAAGAAATTCGTTATGGAATTGAGCAACATGAAAGAATGGGATCCAAAAACCATTACCACACTTGGAAAGAATGCCATTCAATGGTACACAGACGGCTCAAAAGCAATAGAAGGAACTGGGATAGGAGTGTTCGGGCCAGAAACTAAACACTCTGAAAGCTTGGGGAAAACCTCAAGTATCTTTCAAGCGAAAATCCACGCCATAATAAAGTGCGCCCAGTTCAATATTGATAAAGGATACAGAAGACAAAGGATTATCATAATGTCGGATAGTCAAGCAGCCATTAAAGCACTAAGCTCTTGTGGAATCAGTTCCAAAATGGTGTGGGAATGCCTAGACAAACTCAATGAACTAGGCGAGAACAATATGGTCACCTCACTATGGATTCCAGGACACACTGGAATAGAAGGAAATGAAATAGCAGATGAACTAGCAAAAAGGGGAACTGAAATACCTTTCTGGGGGCCTGAACCTTTTTGCGGAATCAGCCCCAATGTAATATTGGAAGAAATAAGTAAAGTCGAGAAAAAGAGAAGATCTGACCATTGGAAGGATCTAGTAGAGCTTATACAATCAAAGACTCTTCTGGGTGACTACAACCTGTTGAGATCAAATGAATGCATAAGTCAAAGTAAAACTGCGCTAAGAGTTTTAACAGTGAGCCTAACGGGACATTGTCGCCTGAATGGGCACCTGAAAAAGCTCAAAATAGTGGAGGAAGAAGAATGCAGATTAAGTGGAATGGAAGAAGAAGCCTCTTTCCACATACTTTCCAACTGCACAACACTCCAGAATCCCAGAGCTCAGCACCTAGGAGATTACTGGATAGTGAAATAATAAAAACGTGCAATAATCACTTCATAATATTGATTTTTGGTGGAATAGTATACATATATATATAT
>CAJUYH010001581.1:36960-47620 GCA_910591685.1 Galerucella tenella
ACGTTAAAGAATGTCAAGTTATAATTTAAATTTGACGTGTTTCGGGACTTTTTATAAATATGTACAGTAACCGAAATAATGAATTTATTCCATTTGGCTTTTACACACTGTATAGAAATCAGGATTAGTTCCTACCATCCAGATTCGGCTTGTCTTCTTTTGGTTTTGGTGTTTTCCCCTTTGGCAAACCGTTCGCCCTTTCATGCCCATCGAGAATGCTATCTGGAGAGTTTCCACAGATTCTGCTGTGCCAATCGGCTCTGCAGATTGACCAAACCGATTCCGGTGTACTTTTAGATAAAGCGGCTTAAAATTAGTGCATTTTCTATAATGATAGTATTTTTATGCTTTGAACTAACTGTCGATAACATGTTGAAACTACCAGCATCTTTTAAGTTATACATAAATAAAACAATGTATTATAAAACAATTTGCACTGCAGTTACCTTTGTATCTGAAACTTTAACAATGTTAAATTTCAATTCCACCTCAAAAACCTAATTTATCATCAGCATTATCACATCTAACTTCATTCCTAAATCAACTGGCAATATGCTGGTATAACTCGGTCTAAATATAACGAAATTAATACACTGTCATATTCAATTAATATTCGAGTGAACAGGGTCTGAATGATGCAATACTTCAGACACGCTGCGAGCCAGGAAGCCGCTATTCATGTCATCGCGATTAAAAATGACTCCCTTTCCTACCAAATTATACATCGACACTTTACAAATCTCTTCTCATAGCAACCATAAATTTAAAAGAGGATTCTTTGACTCGTTATTATTGCATTTCGTTTTTTTTAATTGAAAAAAAAACACCATTATCCTTGTGGTATTGAAGAAGTTAACTAAATAATAGAAAGAAATTCAGTGGATGGACAAATGAGTTTTACTTTTCACTTATTTATCAGTCGGTATGTAACTATATTTCACCATTTAAACTTCTCAATTCAAAATTGCACTCCAAATATCATATTAGGTCAATTGGTAGGGAAAGGCTTAATATTATGGACTTCTATTTTGGTTAAAAAGTTTTCTTCAAAACGCATCCAAAAGATCGTCCTAATGGAGCTAGAGCCCTTTGAGTTTAATGTTTGTGGGCAGCGGTTTTTTCAGGTAGGTATGTTAAAATTGATTAGGAGCGTCATCTTCAAAAGGTGCTAGCTCGATCAGGAAGATTTTTTGGATAGGAGTAAATTGAGTAAGATGGACATAAAATCACATCTATTAGTTTCAGAACAGCCTGCATTATGATCTATTTAGGTTGGAGAATTTCCTTTAAAACGCACTGTATCTGATAGTTCTACCTTACACTCCTACAATCCTATAATCCTACATTAGAAGCTCATCGACTTTTTGCTTGTATTTAAAAATTACTAGTGGTTATTATGTAATCTGTTGGTTCAATACTACTTCTCTTTGTTAGTATAATTTATAATCACATAAAATATGGTTGCACGAACAGGTACTTAAGCGATTCTAAACGAAGCTATTAGACAAAATGAGTTCTTTTCCGGAAAATTGGTAGTAACATTATTTGACCATTCTCAAGATTAAAATATCAACTCTGTGCAAAGTCCCATTTAACCGCTGGAGATTCAGAAACAGAAGACACATTACGCCAACGAATTAGGAAAAGTTCATTAACGATAACCACAAGTCTCAGTTCGTTAGAATTTTAATTACGGGACCCAAACACACATTTGTGTCGGTTAATTAAAATATTTCATTTATTCGCCAGTACTAAATGGACGCATCAACGCATTTGCAACGCTATTCAAACTGATAATGCACATAGGCGAGGTTTGAGGTGTCTTGAGGGGTAGCTACTTCTCTTGGAACAATGAAATTTATATCGAATTCATGAACGACTACTGCAGATGTATTCATTCATAAGAAGTTTGAAGTAATTGTGCATCTGCTGATGAAACAAAACATGCATTGGTTTATGGAAAGTAGATGATTTACTTATATAAAATTGCAAGGCACACAATGTAGATAAAACAAAATAGTATTGTATAATATTTTAGATTATCTGTAAATCTATCAAATTTAGCAAACAATGAGCTATTTTTTTTGAATACAGTTCATGTGTTGTAGGTACATAGATCGAGTAGCAGGAAGAGGCTGAATATAGCTCTTACTAAATCAAACATGGAAAATAAAAGACCCAATGGGATTGGGACCATTATTTAACCAAGGTACATAAATTATAATGGTAAAATTACTGACTCGAGATTGAGATGGACCAAACAATTGGAAAAAGTAGCGTCAAGATTACTACATCTCGTGAGGATTGGAGGAGCTAGCATAGTTTTATTTAAGCCGCAAGGCATTCTGGTTACTAAACTTTTCCCTGGTACTAATTACGAGATAAAGAGACCTCGTAGAAGAGACTGGCAAGACCCAAGCATTATAGTAACTCTCGTTAATTTAAAGTTGAAATATTTGTTGACTTTAAATAAGAATTCAAAAAAATGCAACTCTATCCGATTTAATTTTTTTTATTTAGCGTACAAATTAAACTGGACATTTATTATTTATTCAGGAACGTTCATTACAAAATTACATGATATATTAATTATTCTATTCTGTCCTGTGAAATTAAAAGCCTAACCTCGCCTCTGGTAATGCGTCCAATAAATAGTCCACAATTTCGGAGTACTCCTCAGGCACACCACTTTATTTAATATTTCAAGAGACGAGGGATGCTCTGGATTTTAGAACCTGTTTGAACTTCATTTGCCAGATTAATTGTGCGAGTTAAATTCAACTCTGATTACTCGTATTTATTATGTAAGATATGAATGAGAGCCATGATCCTTTATTGCGATTAAGAATTAATTAATCAATAGTGATTAAACTTTGGACACGGTAATTATAAGGGTTGGAATTTATTCTGCGTAAATTTCCTCATTGTATACCGTATGAGAGAAAATTTTAAATATTTCATTGTTATTCAATATGGTACAATATAAAAATAAAAACTTGAAAATCTTTTGAATGTTCTTTCCAAAAATATGCAATTATTATAAAGTAATAAAGGTTTGACGTTTGCAGTCAAAATAATGGATGAGTGGCACAAGGTTCCTTTAAAGAAGCAATACTTATGCTGCTTTCGTTTATTTGGGCTTCAAGCACTTGTGCGTGACGCCTCAGTCGTCACGACTTTTGAGCAAATCAAACATGATTTTTTAGGATCCTCAAAACCACATGACATGTGCCAATGCAAATGAATTTCCTGTGTTGTTAGAAGAACAGTTTTCAATTATAATGTTTTTGATAATAAAATTTTGCATATATCTAGATATTTTTAGTAAGGTTTAAATCGTATTATATCGTAATCGGCACAATCTTAACCTTTAAATAAACGTCAAACCGGACAAACGTCAAATATTTAATGTTCGCGGCTTGAAGCTCATACTTTTCGGTATGTCCTTGAGGGGCAAGGGGAAGGTGAGACTTGGCGTCACGCCCGGTAATAAACGAACGGAATTCAGTCACTATGAGCTGCTACTAGCAGCCAAAAGTAAATAATCGAAAACGCTTTTAGTAAAACCTAAATCTTCTGTATAGAATACTATTATCTATATGTTTCAAAAACTAACAAATCATTCTTTAAAAAATAAACTGAATGTTTAGTATTCCATACGGGAGAAGGCAATTTGTAGACACATATCTAAATCGACGTCGAAAGTGCCCTCTAGAGAATCTGTTTAAACCACCAGTTAACATCTTAAACATTATGCATTACATAGTCGATCAGGTCCGGCAAATTCCGTCCAGTGTCCAGTGATTGATCACCGTCAAGGGATGACCTCTGTGGGTCTCCATTTCGTACCCTAAATAAAATACCGCCTTCAACTTATCATTCTGTTTCGTCTTTTATAAACTTCCTTGTTTGTTACAGGATCGGTACCAACAAAAATGATAAAGATTGGTATATGCGATAAGCTAATTCGGGTTTACTTTATGTTATTTAAGAATAATAAGAAATATTTTTTGGGATTATAAAGGACGTTTAAGCTAAAATGTAAACCACGTTTTTTGGATCACTGAACCATGCTCGGAGAAATGATCATTATCATCACCATTGAACCGTTTTATCTTCAATATTGTGGTATGTCCTTATCATTTTTTTTTATGTAAAACGGTCACTGATTTTTATTACGCAGTATCGATCTTGGTTATTCTCATTATTTTCTTTTTATCTCATCTATCTTTATATTTGAGTTCCCCGTTTCATTCCTAATATATTTGGATTCAAGTAATATTTCCATCTTTTTGAGATTATTCTTCGTTTTTTGGTCCAATAGAAATTTCCTTACTTCATTTCTGATCTTATCATTTAATTTTCTTATTATAATTGTCCTCCCCAGTGACTTAATATATCCATTTATAATAAATATTTGTTCTTATCTACTTTATTTACAGTCTCCTTTCTATTAAGCCTTTTGTTGCGATAATTTTGTTTTTTAAAGAAAATTGTTGTATTAAATGATTCTTTAGTGACTTTTACAATATATGCTATAAGGCATTATACGATCATTTCTTTTAAAATGATATAATACCTTATGAGCCAGTTTATACAATATCAAAAATATCATTTTATAAGACTTTTGTACCTATTGTATAAGAGTTCTATAATATACTATATAACTAACAGCTACAACATTATAAAATAGTTACTTAAGCTTGTCTTATTGAAGCTGTATAATGTTGTATAATAAATATTGTATATAGCATTCAATTGCGTTGCATTATAAAACACTTTTCAGTTGTATAGTACCTAAATATTCTTCGTTATAAAACAGTTATCGTATACCGTTCCATTTGACAATAAAATTTTTTTAAGGCATTTCTTTGGGATAAAATTGCTGATTTATAAATTGCCATGTTTAAATATGCAATTCTTGTACCGCTTTCGCTGCCATTATGAGCAATTGAGTTGGAAACATGAAGCTATATTGAAAAATGTGACTTTATTATCATTTATATAGGATTATATTGTGGAAGAATATCCATATGAAGTGATAAACTATTAAAATCATAAAAAAGCATTTTAGGATATTCTATTTTATGATTATTTCTAAATATCTACTTGAAACTTTACCAGAATTGAAGCGCTTCATTTTCTTGCCAAATATATACCTATAATCTATCTGTAAAATTTGCGGCGCATCAAAATTTGTGCTATTAAACTATCCAAATGGAATTATAATTTCTACTATCGATGTCCGCCCAAGCGGCCCAAGTCGTTTTTATAAGTCTCCATTTCTACAAATGAAATGTATGATGCACGTTCAAGTTGAAATATAATTTGGTTCTGATATTCTTCACTAAAAAATAAAATGCTCTTATAAACTGCTAGATGGCAAAATGTTTCCATTGTGCTCGAAATAACAGCATTATAAAAAAATATATTGCATTATACAACCATTTTGTAAGACATTCATAGTGCAGCTTCAATCCCATTTTATAGATGTAACTACATGACACACTATTAAATCATTTTATAGTAACTGTATAAATGATTATAAAACAGTCATATAAAAGTTGTATAAACCTTTAATAGAAATGTTATACAACCAAACAGTTGTATAAAAATGGGCCCTTTTCAGTTGTATAAGGATCATATAATTGTTTTGGAGACCGTTATAAGAATTTATGTATCCTATAAGACATATCTTGTAGCTGTTCATACGAACCTTATAGAATTTAAATTGCTACTTGGGATGCCACGAAGGACATTGAATTACACTTCAAAGTTAAACGGGGCTGGTATGTCAGCAAGATAGAACCAACCATTCTAGTTTGCAATTCGAAAGAACAATATCGCTTATAGACCAGTTTCGGCGTATAAGGTAGATATCATTCATCCAGAAGCTCTGAGAGCATAATTCTGGACTGGAGAAATCTTTGATATCGCACAAATACATCAATCTCAGTGAAGAAAACGTTAAATATGCGATAACAGTGACATCCAAACATCTGATTACAAACTAAACCAACACCGTTTAACTTTGAAGTGTAATTCAATGTCCTTCGTGGTATATAGCCAGGGAAGTAAGTGTTGCTTCTTAGTGGACTGTCTTTGTTCTTTGATTTTCGTTATACTTGATAGTATCAAACTATTACCTTTGACATCCATATTCATTCTAGTTTATTTCTAGTGGGTTTTTTGTTTTATATATTTCTTTATAACTCAATTCACTAATTTCACCTGTACTTTACAGTTTTTCCTTAGACCGCCCCTTCTTATTACCCAAAAAAAACGAGTGGAAACGAACGCAAGACGGTTGTTTTCCGGTAAAATAACAATACGTAAACGACTTCGGAGATGTATTCACATTTGTGGAGAATTTCTTTTTGTGCGCCTCATTTAATCATCTCTCGCGCGGTCAGTTGGCTACTAGATGAAGCGAGCGTTGACAAATACGCATGATTTCCTTTCCCAAGTCAAAAATGCAAATATTCTTCCATGTAGTCGGATCATCCATATCAAAAGAAATAATTCAATTGTTAAATACGCATTTTCCAGAAAATACTGTTTAAAATCCGAGAAATGTAAATCGTACATTATTAAATTCAAACCAAATATTGTTTGAGTTGAGTTCATGAAGATTTCATTGAATTAATTTTGTGAATTTTATAACTGAAACCAGAACTTTGAACAAATACTACACTATTAATAGATTACGACTACGGAGATAATAGTTACTCTATCCTTATTACTGGATTAGGACATGGCTTAAGGAAGATTTACAGTTTTATGGTAGAAATTGACCAATAACGTGACGTTATGGTGACATCTGTTTTGTTTTTTATCGTTACATGTGTCAGTGCTCTGTTCATTAATTTAAATAATAACAAGTTATCTCATTATTATCATCTCTTAGTTTGTATTTTGTGTTAAAAGTAGTATTATCGAATTTTGCATAAAATTTTCATGCAAATTGAAGAAGTCAAAAAAAGGCGTGCTGAGGAGGAACTCCAGATTACTATACAACGCAAAGAACATGAAAAATTTGTGCCACAAAAAGAAAAGGAAAAATTAAATAAAAACTGATAAAAATATTTTATTTTTGATTTGATAGCTTCAAACTCCTCTCCTAACAATTTTTTGAGGAATTAGCCCAAATTTGATAAAAATTTTAATTTTTCTGATCGGACGAATATTCTCTGCTTTTTCCAATTCTTCCATCATTCTCAAATCATCCAAATAATAATATCTTCCTTCCATCGCAAAACAATTTCTACTCACTGAACCAACACAAATACTTAATAAATATGATAATACAAAAACGACAAAGTGAATTTCGAATTACAATATGACAACGTATTTATACCACAATTGACAGTTCAACAAAACTAAAATTATATTTAGTCGAAGGTTACTCCGAGCTTAAACTACCTAGATATTTTAGTCGCGTCAATGAAGCCTTTGCTTCGGAATTCCTCAAGAACAGCTCCGATTTTGATGAATTTTTTTTTAATTTTGTTTTTTTATATTATTTAAAATCAGAAACCTGTTAGAGCGGGGACGGAACTATTTATATTGTTTAAACAATATCAACGATATTTATATAAAAAATTCAGTTTGGTCTCAATTTTTTTGTAAAAAAATCTCCATATATTAATCTTATTGTAACAAATAGTTGTTACAAAAAAGTTTTAAACAATAATTTAACATTAAAACAAAAAAAAACATTTATGTGTTACCTGCATACGCTACAAATACTTCATAGATTAAAATGGGAAATAAATAAAAAATTTGCAGATATTTGTCAACAGTATATTAGATATTTACGTAATAATTATGGCACTGATGTTAAAGTTGTATTGGATGGATATAGTAATGATGGAACTAAAGTGTCTGAGAGAAATCGTAGATATATCGGCAATACTTCCATTGATTATTTATTTGAAGAAGACAAGCCTTTAAACACAACGAAAGAGAAACTTTTAGGTAATAGCAAAAATAAAAATAAGTTTATTAATCTTCTTTGCAAGAAACTAGGCGAAAATAGTATTGAGTTGAGTCAAGCTGAAAGTGATGCTGATCCATTAATTGTGCAATCTGCTATAGATTGTTCCTCTCTTCAAGTAGTTGTTGTAGCTGAAGATATTGATGTGTTAGTTTTATTGATGGCTTTAGCACCTGATGATGAAGAAATGTTTTTTTAAACCACTAAAAAATAATATCTTGCAATATCTTACTCAACAAAAACAATATTAGAGAACTATCCAAATATTAAAAAAAACCATCTGTTTTTTATTCATGCATTCACTGGATGTGATACCAAATCCGCTTTCTATAACAAAGTTTTTGATGATAATCAAAAATTACATGCAGCAGCTGAAAATTTTATGGTTGAAGAGCAATATGAAGAAGTGCTTTTTAATGATGGTATTGATTGTATTCTAGCAATGTATGGTGCTAAAACTGCCAAATGCTTGAATGAACTGCGATATAAACGTTTCATAGCATTAGCTTAAAAAATAAAAGCGTACAACTTAATTTCCTTACCTCCGACAGAAGATGCAGCAAAACAACATATTAAAAGAGTCTACTTACAAGTTAAGCAATGGAAAAATAATTCATCGATACCACCTGAAGAATGGGGTTGGCGTTGGCGAAAAGAGAATTATTTAAGACCAATTAAAATGACACAACCAGCAGCACCTGACAACGTTTTAAAATTGATATTTTGCTCTTGCAAAACAGGATGCGGTTCAGCGTGTGGCTGCGTGTGGCTTCATTGCTCACCAGCCTGCATAGTTTGCAGTGGAAATGACTGCAGTAACCACCCACCACTTGAAGAAGATGAAGAAGTATCCGATACGCGAAATGAGAATGAAAATTAAATGTACTTTTTTTGTATATGAAATAATGAATTTTCTATGGTCAATAAAAAATTTATATTTTGGTCCACAAATTAATTGTCATTACTACGCAGAACCAACTTATAGATAATTGTTTATAACATTCATTAATATATTTACAAGTTTTTTATGGATATTGTAGAGTAGAAATTTTTTTTGTGCATAAATATCACAGATATTGTTTAAACAAGATAAATAGTTCCGTCCCCACTCCAAGAGGTTTCTAATTTTAAAGAATATAAAAAAACAAAATTTTGAAAAAAAAAAAACATCAAAATCGGAGCTGTTCTTGAGGACTTCCGAAGATTGCCTGTTTTATGTATTCATTGACTCCACTATTTCCTTAGATTAAAATTACTATCAAAGTTAGTCTCAGACTAACCTCGGAGTAGCCTATTCCCTGTCTGATATGCGCGTATTAATAGCATATCTGTCAAATTGATGGTTTAAGCATAGAATAAAGTTAGTTTTATTTGTGTTTATTAATAAGACCGATAGAGTTACTTTTAGTCAGAATTATTTCATGCAACAATGATTTGTTATATTGAGTGTATTAACAAGTTCATACTGATACCATACTTTTCCTAGTTATATGGCGATTAGTGATGATGAGTTTCATCTTTTACAAAAAAAAATTTCTTGCGTTGTATAATCTGTGCGCAATCATGAATAAAATAAACACAATCCTAGTCAATTAATTTGCTTCAAAATATATTAAGATTATACTAAAATATTACGGTGGATCCTCATGTTCATCCCTTTATAACAATAATATCATCTAGCCTTCCAATTTCAAAGCAAAATTTCCTCTGTGCCGCTCTCCCTTCAATTTAATCTAAACATCCCTTCTAAAAGAGCCGTAGACGGCATTATCAAAACAATTTAAATAGATTATATGTGAGATAATACAAAAGCGAGTAAAATCATAAATAAACAGTAAAAATGCCACCCCTACATCATACATGAGAATCGTGTCGTTTGTGTAGATTGTATGGTTTTGGTTACCTCTGATTCAGTGGTTTAAGATCAAAGAGGCTTTTTCAATCGGCGGAAAACAAGGTTGATACCATATAGCTGTTTACATTTCCCTATATAAGGATTCCATGAAAACAAACATACATCGAGTTAGCAAATACATTTTGTTAATGTACAGAGTTCAACTGGCCAATATGAAATTAAGAAAATTTTCAATGTTACAATTAACATTTGATGATTTCAAAATTTAAATTAAATGCTCAATCTCAGGTTACTGCAATTGTTAAATCTGCTAGAAGAACAACCGCGTATCATGTCAAAAAATTTGTGGAAGGCGAGGCTACGCTTAATAGTGCGGGTGCATGCATGCATAATAATAATTATTGGTCTGAAAAAAATCCGCACTGGGTAGAGGAAGTGCAGCTTCAAGGTAGATGGAGTCCTAATGTTTGGTGTGGTATAGTTGACGGAAAGATCGCAGGTTAATATTTCTTGGAACTTCAAATGACGATACATATTTGGAGCTTCTGGATAATTGGTTGCCTGTTTTATTGAAAGATATTCTCTTACAAACATGAGGTATGATTACAGCATGACGGGTGTCCTGCGCACTTTTCCAGACGAGTTAGAGATTATTTGAATGTAAGCTATCCAAATGGATGGATTGGAAGGGTAAGTATATTTTCAGGGCCAGCTAGATCTCCAGACTTAACATGTCTGGACTTTTATCTGTGGGAAAGATTGAAGGATTTAGCGTACCAAACTCACCAACCACGCGAGACGACATGCAA
>CAJUYH010001582.1:0-47619 GCA_910591685.1 Galerucella tenella
TTTTTTTCATTCACTTTTCTTTTTTCTTGAATATTATTCCATAGCAGATTTTTTTTAAATAATTTGAACACATTTGGTAAATATTAATATCAGTTTCTAAATTAACTATTTTTTTTCACTTTTTCAAAATTCAATTATTATTTGTTAATATAAAAATTCATAAATATCAGTCGAATGGAAGATTTTGCTTTATAGGAATTTCTGAAATAAGTAGTGATACAAATTAAACCTCAAAATAATGTAAAATTGAAAAAAATCACCTTCAAAGTAAAAAGTAGGTAACTGAAATTTATTGTACGTTTCTTGTGATGTATTCATTATTAAGCTTTAACGAGAATTATACAATGACTTTTGAATATTTTTTTATTTAACGATTTGACAACCTCCTTTATCAAGTATTATTTTATTTTTCAATATTTCCCCAACACTTCCAAAAAATTTGACAACTAGACAATGGGACTTGTATTAATTTTGTAATTTAAAGTATTTAAAACAAATGTGCCTGTATTTTTTTTAGAAACAGGATTTCTATCCAAGAAAAATATAAAAAGTACGGAAAGCAATCGCGAGCTTTGAACAAATTATCTAAAAATATCTCATCCACATGAGCATGAAGACGTAAAATTAAAAGTAGTACAAAAAAATACCATAGATGGACAAAGACATTTCCAATAATCATTAAGTATTGTCTACGTTTATCTAGGTTTTCTTATAATTAATTTTCGAAATTGTTGTTAACCAATACATACTTGAATACAAAAAAAAGACAAAACTTATGGACCCATTATTCTTAAAACCCCCTTTCTGTTACGTGTATATCATTCTTACTAGACTATAATACTACAAGGATCATTTTTATCAAATATATAATATCCTGTTCTAAAAAAAGGAGATGCAACTGATTGTAATAATTACAGGGGGATATCCTTATTAGATGTCGTATATAAGGTCCTAGCTATTATGATTAAGAAAAGATTAGATCCGATCTCAGAAAAAGTAATAGGAGAATACCAAGCTGGTTTCTGAAAAGGGAGAGGAACGACAGATCAGATATTTACAATGAAGGAAATTTTAACATCATGCTATGAGTACAAAATACCAGTACTAGTACTTTTCCTTGATTTCAAGCAGGCATATGATTCTATCTCCAGAAGTAACCTGTTAAAGGCTTTGAATGAGTTCGAGATCCCAAGAAAATTGGTGAATCTTGTGAAGATGACTCTCATCAAAACTACTAGTAGTGTACAGATCAGAGGTGAAGGCTCAGAAAGTTTTGAAATAGGAACAGGTCTGAAGCAAGGTGACCCCTTGTCAACATTACTATTCAACCTTGCATTAGAAAAAATTATAAGAGACAGCAGATTGAATAGAGAGGGACACATTTACTATAAAAGCCATCAAGTTATTTGTTATGCGGACGATATGGCCATAATTTCAAGAACAGAGAAGGATTTGGGTGAAATAACAAAGAATTTAATAGAAGCGGCCGCTAAAATGGGTCTTACAATAAACGAACGGAAAAGTAAGCTGATGAGACTCTGAAACCAGACAACAAATGACAAATTTAGAGTAGAAACCCAAAGAGCAATCATCGAATTTGAATATGTGGAAGAGTTTATATATCTAGGAACCCTGTTAAATAGTGATTGTAGTGAAGAAAAATGAATTAAAAATAGAATCATGAAAGCTAACAAAAGTGCAGGAGCAATAAATCACCTAGTCCGGTCAAAGCATCTGTCAAGGAAATCAAAACTAAGATTGTACAGTACTATATTGAAGCCTACGGTATTGTATAGTTGTGAGACATGGGTTTTAAACAAAAAACAAAGAGAAAGTGTAATTAGATGTGAAAGGAAAATTTTAAGAAGAATTCTGGGAAGAAAAAAAGTAGAAGGGGTGTATATGAGAAGGACTAACGAAGAATTATATAACATTTATCGTGAACCCAAAATAGATACAACTATTACATCAAAAAGACTTCAGTGGTTAGGGCACATATAAAGGATGGAAGGAGGAAGAATAGTGAAACAAATAGCATGGAGAGTTCCGGAAGGCAAGAAGAAAAGAAGCAAGCCAAGGAAAAGATGGAGGGAAGTTGTACTAGAAGACCTGAAAGAAAAGAATGTGAACCGATGGAGAAAAAAGGCCAAAGATAGAAAAGTATGGAGAGGAATTACAAAGCTATGGGCCTAAAAGGCCTGTTAAAAGCTATATAGATATAATATACTATGAATGGACCTTGACAAAATAAAACATCATTTTGCAAAAAATTAATATTTTCATTTTCTAAAAATGTTGTGAAGGAAAAAATTCAAAAATACAATAATTCTTGTTAACGGCAACTAGAACTTGACGTTGAAAATAAAAATATTCAAAAAACACTGTAGTGTATTCCCATTAAAACAAAGCAAATTATTGTTAATTAGTAAATGATCAATAAAAAATCTCTAATTCTTAAATTTATGTAGTGATGATTATTAATATTGCAACATATTATATTACCAGTGATGGTTAACACTGTATTATAATTAGTATCAGACTGTATGAGGTATTGATTATATCAAAAATATGTACTTACGATTAAGATGAAAAAGTCTATGTGTTAATATTGGAAAGTTGTACGTTGATCTCGGTTATAAGAAAAGATTTGCTAAATAAGTAAATTAAAAAGCACTCTACTAACTACTACTAAAGGGCTATACTTAAAGGATAACGCTACGCTATATGTTACTAAAGCTCACTCACACACGCAACAATATTTCAAGTCGGTCGACAAGTTTAGTTAAATCCAAGAAAGTTCGAAAATTAAACACGACGTTCTACTATTTTTTTGTTGTTGTCATTTTAAAACTTTCTGGTTAATCAAAAAACACAAACTTAAAGCTTTGGCTACAAACGGAGATAGGAATTACTTTACCCTCAACAATAGATTATATGTTTTAATATTTTATTATATAAAATTTGCAAAAGTAACGAACGGTTTGTACTTGAAGCAATTTCCTAGTTCCGCCACATTCATCATGTCAGAAAACAACATTCATCTTTGTGAAACAACTGTAGCACCGATCGTTAGTACTATTGGTACTAATCCAAGGTGTAAATATATTTGATTTACCATTGTTTACAACTTAGCGAATAAATAATAATCGAAAAATCAATTTTAAACATTGAAATTAACTAGGAAATTATCGATCTAGCCTCGTACACAGTGTGTTTACAACTACGAAGATCAACAAATATATTATTTAACATATCACAATAATTTTTTGTACTATGTTCAAAGTAAGTTAGATAACATGAAATATTTTATTTAATAATAAGAAATAAAATTATATGTATTTGCTAAGTTGAAAACAATTTCCTAAGCGAAACTACTTCTGTTGATAACGCCGTTTTTAAAAACCGGATCGTTCCAAAATGGACTGTGGCTAAAAATCAGCTGTATAATTTGGCAGTTACACATTAACGTTACCATCAGATTGTAGCTGTAGTGTACATCAAGATGCTACAAATTTTTTTTTGTAGTAATTCCAGCAACTTGATATTTATATTTTCATTTTTTTAAAGTTTTGAGGTATTTGCGGATAACTGAGCGGCTGAGTAGTACTTTGTACGTCCGTTTCTTGAAAGGCTACGGGTGCAGCAGCGGGACAGTGGCGTGTTAAGATGTTCGTTTTCGGGAGAAGTACGTCCCTTTTATCTACGCCACTGCAGCGGGATGATTGTGGCAGTGTGCTATTCTCTGCAGGGAGACCGACCGTCTCTAAACCGTAAGTCACGTGACCAAAACAAAGTTCTTCAAATATTTAAGAAAACTTTCACTATTATTCTAAATAGTCGTCTCGAATGAAGATTTTTGTTATGAACACGTGCTCATGCCCTCGAACCCATTACAATGACATTGATTAACGATTAACAGGAATCTTTCACACTCCAATCGCTCACGCCCTCTCGCGGGCGCCAATCACACCTATCACTAATTATTGGGACACAGCAATTTTTATGTTTATTTGTTATTATACTGTTTTACTTACAATAATTATTATTAAGTAAGATCCGTAAAAAACCAACACAAATGTGCGAAATCTAACATTAGACATCTACCTAATGTAAAACACAAAAGAAGGATTAGGCCAGGTTGCGGACAAAATAAACAGAAACACATTTAAATAAACAGAAACACATTTCGTTGAAGAAATTGATGGTTTTACAAACTTTCATGCTGCGGTGGATCGATTGTGATGCTACCAGCTCCACTTGTTGAAAGTAGGTATGAGATAGGAAACTAGGAAATCAAAAACTGTAACTAGTGTACAGCTATCTACTTTTAACTTAGTTAATAATGTCTATGTTGCCATGTGTCAATTATAAACTAAATATATCATCGATCCTGTAAGAAACCAAGGGTCCAAGACACATATTTGTGACATTAATAAAAGTTTTTTTTAATTGAAAACATCAATTTATTTATTATACATACACCACACTTCTATTATGGACAGAGATAAGCAAACGACGTCATAATTGCTACCAGCGCAATAACATATAGTGAATAAAATAAGTTTTTGTTTCAGTTTTCCAAAAGGGCCACGCGGGTTTCCACAGGAACAATGAAATATCTAATTAGTTTATAATTGAAACATGGCAACATTGACATTATTAAGTGAGTAGTAACATGTAGATGCCTTCACACTAATTACAGTTTGTGGTTATCTTTTCTACCTCACACCTACTCTCGATACGTGCCGATAGATCGCACCATAATAGATCCACTGCAATATTGAGGTATGTAAAACCATCGATTTCAGAGTTGCACATATTTGAACATTTGCTTATTTTATTTTCCTACTATAGCTGCTTTTTCAAATATTTTTATTATTCAAACCAAAAAATAATTCCGTAAACGTTGGTTAAACTAACGATTCGTTTTCTGTCTAAGCCGTCCGAAAGAAAACTTGGCTTTTTTAATTAATTTTATCGTCCAGTAACCGACGTAAACCAACTTTTGTGTCAAAATTCGAATTAAACTTAAAAGAGATAACGTTTTAATCACAATCTTCAAATTCTTTTTATATAAAAGACTCAAGTTTGAATATAAATTCACTAAAAACTAACAAACATATACATTAAACTAATAACATAACACTTTTATATAGTACAGATATCTAAAGGGAAAGAGGACCTTTCTTACCCCGAAAATAAATGCAATAAAAAATGTCCGAAGCCAAGTCCACGGTGTCAAAATTAAAAAATTAAAACGTGGTTTTGTACAAAATAACATTTTAAATTCACTAAAATATTTAAAAGTATCTTTAACTCATTTTAAAATAAAATTATACCTATTCTATTATTTTTAATGTTTAATATTTATTTATGTATCAGCTGGTTCTTTTTATATATTTTGTACTCTACTAAATATCCGAACCAAAAAAAACAAACATATATTCGATGTTTAAATTCAACGAAAATGTTATAAACTGCATCTATACACAAATTAGACACATTGTTTTCACACCCGAACCAAAATCAGGTGGAATACAAAAAAAATTATACTACAACACCATGAACCTAACCTCGAACGCTAAAAAATGCAACAACATAACAAAGAAAACTAAAGGGTGGAGGTCTACCGTGCTCTAGTGAGCTGTAACCGGCAAAACTCATCGAGTCGTAGTCCAGCCAATTCGCGCCACAACAATCCAAGATCTAAATCCATGGGATTCGGATCTGGCGGAGTCGGTGGCGTTGGTGGGTCCTTGGTAACGACTCGGGGGGCCACGTGCTATGGCCACATCATCTGTAAGGACCGCGAAAGCTGACGGGCGTAACAGAAACCAAGTGGTTTCACGAAATGGGTGTCTAGCGTACGACAATGAGGGCATGGTACCATGTGACTATAGTCACTGAAGAAGTTCAGTCGTTGTGTGGGATGAAGAACTGGCTTGTAGCAAGAATTACACTAAAATAAAAATAAAAATTTTAGAGTGAAAAAATATTTAAAATATTGAAGGTAAATGATTTACCTTTATCCTCTCAGTACAACACGGCATTGCGGCGAATATATCATAAGAATACATAGTTCCAAGAACCAAGGATGATCCGTCCCACTTCTGATTGCAGAATCTACATACAATGCCGCGACCGTGGACGCCTTCCAAACAGCCCATGCAGACTACAGTAAGAAATTGGGTACGTCCTTCTACTTTCACCTGAAAGAAGAATACAAAAAAATATAACCAGGCCAAGTAAAGGAATATATTCACAAACAACCATATATGTAAAGTCTTCATTTTTGACTGGCTTCAAAGTTGGAAAACATACAGTTGATAGTTTTAAACGAGACCATTTTGCGGGGGAACAGATTGAAGCGCTATCTAACGGCACGTGACAAAAGTAGAATAAGTATAGGTATCGTGAAAAAGAACAGCTGACTGTATACGTCTAAAATATGTGAAGTTTTGTCAAAATGTGGATTTTTCTATGAATTTCTTACCTTTTTGAATAGGGAAGACCACTCATTTTCAAAAGCAGTATAATCATGATCTTAAGAAATAAAAACTACTATATGATGTAGCTATATGTTTTTATAATATGAATAATGTATTAAACTGAATAATTTTCATTTCAAACATAGAATTTCACGCGCCTTTTGTAAAGGCTGCTATCATTGGTGTAATGCAATATGACGTACTAGCCCCTACATGCCTATCGAGCTTAAGCCGACCATTCATATAAGCGCAGTGAATAAAATCCCTCACAAGAGGCTCTGCGCTTGAGTCTTCCAGTTTCCAACCTTTTGTGATGGCTCTACCCAAGCTCCACCAACAAACCTAATGAAAGGGGTAATAGCATCGGCCCCTTTGTTTTGGACATTTTCAGTTTTGAATTAATTAGTTTGTTTCCAAAGGCCAGGAGATCTGTTTAATACGATTTTGACACATCATATTGTCTGAATAATAATTCACTGATTAGCTAGGCATGCACAGAAGGGATTTTCTAACCGATCTGGTCTTGCACAGATCAGTTCAAATTTTCCGCTGTTTAATGACAAGATTGGTGAACGATCAGGACTGTGGTATTTCCTCTAGCTATATGTATTCACAAGTTACAGTTCCGTTAGTGTTTAAGCACATATTTTGTGGATTGTAGGTTAGGTAGTGTTTTTTATTTATTTTTATTGTGTTCAAGACGTGGAGTAAAAGTAACGACATTTGTCCATATTGATTTCGTGCTTGTATTCATTTTTCCACCAATTTTGCTCTACGTTTCTTTTTATTGACTTCAAGTATTTCTACAATGCATCTGTATCTGTAAGATTTTGAACGGTGGGTGACCCCACAGCACTTGGGCCACAATTGGCCCATTGTGCAACCTGAGGTTCAGACTTCCTTCTAGCTCGTCATCCAGCCTACTTGTTTGAAGTAGGCGATAACGTCGCCGGAAGTAAGCACCCTCATGCTGGCTTGTACTCGCCGAATACAAAAAACCTAAATTGAGAGAGTGTCGGACATTCACAAAGAATGTGTTCGACAGTCTCATCTTCCTGTTGACATCCTCTACAAAGTGAAGTGTCTGACTGACCCAGTCTGCAGAGGTGTTTTCGTAGGTGGCAGTGACCGGTCAGAATACCCGTGGCTGTCCGAAGGTTCTGTCTGTTCATAGTCACGTATTTTTTGGCTACTTTCCTGTCCTGATACTGCAGCAGTTCCTTGGCAAGCCTGCAACCTTCTGCATCGTCCCATCTACCCTTAAACTTTTCAAGGGAGTGTTCCTTTATCATAGCCGACGCCGACAGACCAATGAAAGTGTCAGGTCTACAATGCATAAACCCAGTTGGGCCACTTTTTTCATCTTCATTATTCACACCCTGCTTTACATTCCTCTGTATCGATTTTAAGCAATTATAAAATATCTGATCGGCCGTCCAGACCTCTCGAAATCCGAGAGAATTCACCATTAACTAACGAATTCGTCATCCCGCACATCAGATCTGGCAATACGAGGTACAACTAGATGTTCACGTTAATGGCATGGTAATGGGTTAAGGAACCGTGACAGATCAGATCTGTTAGATGGAATAACAGATCAGATCTGTTAGATGGAATAACAGATCAGATCTGTTAGATGGAATGGCAGATCGGGGGCGCTATTCTTGACCGTTCGCATCTTTCGAGGTCGTGCGCATCTCATGATTCTGCGAATGAAAATGACTTTTGGTATTCTTGACCATCCGTAACTCTGCGATTATGCGCATTTTACAACGAGTGGTGTTTGTTGATCGCAACCGACTTGCGTATGCGATTCAATAGATATTCAATAGGTTATGTTCCTGAATTTTGTATGCCTAAGCTGTTTTTGTGTAACAGGTATAAATATCTCGACACTCAAAGTTAGAATTAAAATTATTATTATCCTTATTATAATACAAGTAATATTAGTTGAGGTTTGATAAACATTTTTTGGAATGGATGACCTACAATTTATAGCCAATTTGGAGAATTTAGAAAATCAATTTTTGGACATATTTCAGAGCAAAATCGATCGAAAATCTTCCTTATGTTAGTTTTGGATTTTCTTTCATTAATTTAAATAACTATCTTTTTTGTTCCATAGAAGCATTTGCTTGCCTCTTAATTTTGGTATTAATATTGACTGTAGAGTTCATTTTTATAGAATGAGTTAATAAACTCAACACATTCGAAGAGCTTATTTACATCTGTTTACATTCGAAACTTTAACAAAATGTCATTTTTAACGTCAACCAGCGTCACCTGACACTGAATTGCGCTGTTGTCAAGTGTATTTGAGCAGTAGAATAATACCATTCGTATGATTTTGCGAAGGGTGCTCGAGAATATCATTTTTGGGAAATATTCGCAAAGGGAGCATTCGCATGCTTGCGTATACGAGACGTTGCGAACGATGTCAAGAATAACACCCCGGGTCGCAGGGACAGATCGTTCGAAAATCCCTTCCGTGTATGCCCAGCTATTGAAATATATCCTATTATTAAATTGGCAAACATTTATATTGTATGTATGAAAATTTAGACGATTAAAGTTTTATACAATATCAGTTCGGGTTTAGACTTACTTTTGGCACCCACCGCTAGTTCGCGACACTATATGTTCTTCCCCATGATGGTCGCCTTTAAATCCATCAATTGTCTGCGATAATAAGCTGTTATTCGAGAGTTGTGCAAATAAATTCCAATTTCATTGAATCTCTTTACACCCGAGTACATATATCTACTATTGTTTGATTTATCCTTACCTCAATGCAACTTTTCGCATGTTGACGTGGACTCAAGAAGAAAGTTCCATCCACTAGTGGATACCTATCGAAGACGAGTAGCTGTTCTTCACACAAAACGCACTGGACTTTAGAACGACCTTGAGATGCTAATGTAGATAAAATAAAACAGCGAGTATCGTCGTTCCCGTGGTTGCCTTCATCTTCGGTCTGTAACAAAAAACAATTTATTAGATAAATCTAAAATAGTTGTAATAAAGGAGGAGTATTGATATCAACTTCGATGCAGATAATTTACTTCCCCTTTTTAACCCCGTTAGGCGATAAGTTTCAATAGAATACGAATCCATCAATTTTGTTAAAGGATATTATTTATGCAAATTTTGAAGTAGATTGGACCAAGGAATCACGTTGTCCCATAGAAACTTTGCTCTCCTTCTTAGGGACTGAGTTTCCGAAAATCGAATGCCTACGTCATACAAACACAGCCTCCAATTTTCAGGACTCTAGGATCAGCGGTTTAAGGGGAATCTATCGGCAGCGATTTGACAAAATATCGAAGTATTTTTGGCAAAGAATTTTGAGGTAATGGATGTATTGAAAATTAAGAAAAAAATATATCATGTAGATTAATGTTGAACTTAGAGTTCTCATCGAAGAAAAACTTTGAAATGCTAACCAAATTTTGTTGAAAAAAATACGAATCATGAGGTAATTACACATATTAAGCAAAGTTTGAGCCCCTGTGAAGAATTAAATATGGATTAAATGGAAAAACTAATTGATAAGAAGTCTAATTTGAAGCTTTATGAATACTATATAAAAATCTCAGAATCCTCAAATTACTTATTACCGTACAATTCCTTATTGAAATTCGGTTGCTACAACTAAAATATCGGATAAAAATCCATCTCTCGCTTTTCTATCCTTCTATGACTGACATTGTCTCTCTGCTCCGGTAGTCGCGTGCCGTTCCATTGTTGATACAACGCTCGCCGGTCTCGGCGGTCTCCCAGTTCAGTACTGACGAAGCTTATAGAGTAGTGCGTGAACCAAAATCCGCTTGGACTGCTTGGCTACCTACGTGTTGCGGAGCTTTCATATTTCTAATAAAATTTTCGTTATGTGAACTTAAACGTGAGGACGTAGGGAAACAAAAAAATATACAAAGCATAATTGTGCAAGGTCGAATTTGGTAGATGCCCCTTAAGCTGTGTGTTGATCCGTCAGTCAGTCATTAATCATGGGTAATACTGTAAATTTAGCATAGAGATACTACATCTAGAGGAAACAAGCCATAGGGCGCTCTGTAAGTGGGAATGTGCGTCTGAACTCCAGTAAGAGAGAAAGAGACAGACGTCTGTCTTTGGTGCTTATATAGCATACACGCTATTAGAGAAAGACAGCATAAACCTCCTACTTTCTATCTCTCTCTTATATACTGACGGGTTCGAAGCTGGCTTGTTGCCTCTATTTGTAGTATCTCTATGGTTGATAGTGGGTCGACATGTTTCACATGCACAGCTACGGTTTCGGGCTCATACCATACATCAAAAACACAAATGCAGCATCAGTCACAGATTTCGACAACAAATACAACAGATAAAAACCTATATTTTTGAATTTCCATTGTTGTTTCTATTTTCGCTGGTTTACCCTGTAATTTTGTAATATTCGTTAAAAAAATACTACTAACAATTCAGAATGAAACAAAGTTGTTTTTCAATTTGACAATCTACCAAAAAACAACTAATTAGAAAACGTACAAACACATCGATCGTCTGAAAACTTTGTATAATTACCCTAAGGTACTAGACGTTGTTTTTATAATGCCGAAACAACAGACCAAACGAGAAATAATGCTAATGTAAAGTAATCATTTCAATAAATAATAATGATAAAATTGTCTTAACATTCGTTACTGGGTAAACAGTTTGCTTCGTAGCTCGATATTAATAACTTTCTACGAGTTATATATTTTGTGCGTCAACATTACGTTGGATGTTTGTTGAAATAAATGAGAAAAAGTTTCTCTCACAGTTGACAAATATACTGAAAACGTACTTGTGTACCATTTTTTTTTTCAAGATTGATATTTTTGTTTGAAGAAAATTCAATTTAAACAGTTTACATCAATAAAACTTGTTACTTATCCACGTTTCAATAATTTTCAAGTGAAATAACAACAGACAAGAAGCGAAACTTCGAAAAAAACGAATCTGCGGAAGCAATCTTTTAAATTATTCGTCATATGCCTCCTTTTTTGCAGAAATTGTCTTAGAACAAAATATATTGTCAAAAGCCACGATGGAAACCTCTCCGTTCGTATACAGATCGCGAAAAGTCTATTCGAGCCATACGATTTACACGTGTACGACAAGGAGAATATGAGCAAAACTACTTAAAAGAGAGAGAGCAGCTACCAATCCGATATGAAAGCAGCGTTGCCAGTTTAAATGTTTGGTACTTTCTAAGGAATAATTATCTTATTTTGCATTTAACTTTTAATACGGGATAACGCCGTATGTATTGGGAGAAATAGGCTACAAGCATAAATTTTGCTATTGGTGGGAATTGACGCTTTATCAGGTCTCCTAAC
This sequence comes from Galerucella tenella, assembly GCA_910591685.1. NCBI lineage: Eukaryota > Metazoa > Arthropoda > Insecta > Coleoptera > Chrysomelidae > Galerucella > Galerucella tenella. The sequence goes on from CAJUYH010001582.1 coordinate 11,852, forward strand.
ACCTTGCATGCCTATTTTTTCAAAAAAATATAAACTTTACTTTTAAAACGACTTTAAAAATTATAAAATTTGAAAGTCCGCCAAAACGCGTTTTACATCATAAAGATGGCTGCCCCATGGTGTGACGTCATTTGTTTACGTTCTTATTCGTGTATCACGCTCTGAGTTCTTGTGACCTAATTTGTTTCTGAAAGCTTTAAAAATGGATAAAGACGAAAAAAAAACTTTGTATTCCAAGTATTGTTCCAGTGTGTAAATCAACGTCTATTAAAACTCCAGACAAAATATTTGTTACTTTACCTGGTGGCGCCAAGCAAAAATACACTCAAGAGAAGGGCATTACTTTTGTTTGTGAAGACTATTTTAATGTAAGTACCTACTTCTATGCTGGTAATTTTTATTCTTATGAATCAACCATAAAAACATCATTTTCTTACGACCACACATTGAAATATGTTTGGTATATATTATATAAATAAAACATAGTTTAAATCGTACTAACGATAATGCTTTAACTCCTCTTATTTCCTCTGCATTAAAGCAGCTGTTTGACTTCATAAATTCAAGCAACATAAATGAGTCTACTTTGGGCAAGTTATCAGTTTGTGCTTTTACAAAACCTTCGCTAGCCATATCTTTACTCACAAAATATTAAAGAATCGTCACTGAACACTGAACTAGTAAATAAAATATATTCTTCCAAAAGTTTTAGAATATCCTCGGAAATATCGAATATTTATGTCCACTTTCCACTTTACGTTGACTTTTAGAAATAAAAAAAGCACACACAAACACGTAATGGTCTCAAAGAAACATATAAATGATATTTTTACGTCAATGAAGCAATTAATAGTTGATTAAAACACAATATAAACACACAACTACACATAACCTAATGCAATACCGGCCATATTGACATAAGTAAACACAAGAGATATGACATAACACGTATCATCGGTAGCGTTCGGAAATCTTCGGGTTGTGGTCGGAAAATGCATTGAAATTTGAATTTTATTTTAAAATTTGGTAATTTCCAATGGAAACTGGTTTATAGTAATTTTTGATATAATATTTACTATTATAAATTAATATCCAAGCAAAATATGAAATATGCGTGTACTCTATTCGAGATTGGTAATATTATTGACTTTTGAAAAATAAGTGAGATCAACACAGATAAGAATAAAATAATGTAGTTCAAGAAAATAAATGGACAAATTACAATCTGCAATAAATAAAATCTATACACTGCTTTCGATTTAACAATTATGGGTATTTAACATTGTTGCCGACAAAAATTGGGAATAACTTTTACAGATAAATACATTTGGCAACAGCTGACTGCGCACAATTATTCTTCTCTCTCTTTCGTGTGTTTTTCTCATATTTTCCTTGTCGCACTTGTGTAAATCGCATGGCTCGAATAGTCTTTTCGCGATCTGTATATCTAGCTTTCAATATTTTAAATTTAGCGGTTAATACATTTGAAATGTTGCCTGCAAAATACGTTTCATCATCCAACGTATAAATTTTCTAATTTAGCGTTTATAAGATTTGAATCGCCCATTAGATTTCCCATGAAAATACTAAGCACGCTACCTTCCAAGCTTTTCGCAAAAATAACAAATGTTTTCTGACTATAAAAGATCCTTACCGATATAAATCAAGGTTTTTTTTTGTTGAGAGAAATTCACGCGTTTCGAGCTTAAAGATCACATCAATATCGAGATTAAAATAAAAATGTCCTTTTGCCCTCTGTCCACCCTGTTAGCTTTCAATAATCTAATGCCATGATACATCGTTTTCGTGCTTTCGAGTATAGTTTTCTATACATATATCGAGATATTTATCCTTTATCCTTTCTACAATAGAAACAGTTGAAGTGGAAATTTCTATTTACATAATATAGAGACAGGGAGGACAAGGGTCGTCTAGATGTTTTGAGAGATGATCGTATATATACATTTTGATAAACTTTAATTAGATACAGAAGAACAAATGTTTATTTTTTCTGATATACAATTTCAGGATACCTTTCTTTATAGTAGTTCATCTTTCATTTATTAACTGTTCGAATCATGCCTTCAAAAACATCATGTTCGTGAACGAACTCTCAATTTTCATAACCCTCCATTCATCTCACAACCTCTAGAAAAGTTGAATAACTTCAATCTCCCTATACAGATACACAGGCGTAACACATTCACATAAATAGAGGCTGTTAAGTTGAAAAATTTCACTTTTTAAGCTCTGTATCTGTAGAGTAGGGAGGATGAGTGTAACTTAGGCCACATTGTACATCCTTCCGCGGAGTTGTCCTCCTAGCTCATCGTCCATCCTGTCCTTCCCAGGAAGGTGGACAGGTCACTAGGAGACATCTTCTTTATATCGGCAGGTGTAGGCCAAGACTCAGCGAACACACACTCTCTTATTGACTATACCTCCGGACACTCGCATAAGACATGCCTGACAGTTTAATCTTCCTGTTCACACATTCTGCATAAAGGTGTGTCCACTAGCCCCATAGTATGGAGGTGTTTCCGCAGTTGACAGTGGCCAGTCAGAAATCCTACTATTAAACGTAGGTTTTTCCTAGTCATTGCCAAATATTTCTTCGGCGCCATCTTCCCAGTGTTGCCAAGGGTGATCCTGGCAAGACTGCATCCTTTGATTCCATCCCATCTTTTAAGGGATTGAGCTCGGGATTGAGCATGGGTGTAACGTTTGGCTAGCTCCACAATTGTCGAAGTCGTTAGGCCGTAGTAATGTTAAGCGCATTGTTACTATTATATTTTACATGAGAGTGACATATGTCAAATGTCATATCAAAATTAAAGATTATCCAAATGGTACATCTATAACTGTTGAATATTTATCTCTGTATGAATGAATATGACTGTTTATGTAATTTACAGACCTACAAGATGTATATGTAACCTAAAGACCTAAAAGATCTATTGTGCCACCTTAGTTCTACTCAGGAGAGGATGATATTGAATTAGATCCAATCATATTTGTCAGACTTTATTGAACAGCCAGTTAATTTTGAATGTTTTCTCCAAGATTGTTTGTAATTGCAACTAACCGTAAAATAATTTTTGGGGGTGTATTTTAAATCTCCGCTAATGTACGAAAAACCATCGAGGAACCCTTCGAACTGTTCCATATATAAACACGACTAATTAGATGCCTTTTTGACTGTCTCTTGTTTATGTTTGAAATGTGCCTATCATAGCACACACTCATTCTGACTACTCTTTTGAAGCCACTCTCACAGCGTTAATGAACTTTTCTCAACTCAACAAACTTCTCTGTAATAGAAATTCTCTCAACCGTTGAATTTCCCGTGGAAAATTTTCCGGGCGGGCTTTTCTCAGTTTTCTCGCTAGCTCTATACCGACGTTGTGTCATTGCCAGATATTAAACTTTCGCTTTTATTAGTTTTATGACAAGTGTGGGTGTATAGTACACGGAAAACACCGATTTAAAAAAAATATATATGTACCCGTATTTCAAACTCGACTCGTAAAAACATTGTTAACTGCCTCTTTTATGTAGCAAAAATATACGTATTCAAACTGAAAAAAAAATCAAAAGTTTGCATAAACTGGATTGCTATAAAGGTGTCCCAACAGGTCATTGTCGCTTGAATGTGCACCCCAAAAAGCTAAAACTCGTGGAGCAATATTATTTCTAATAGATTTCTGGACAATGGACCATTTCATAACACAAAACATTGACAGGTCGGCCATAAGATTCTGGCATGTTCTGTAAGTAAGTTAGATGTCAAAACAACGTCAATGTAATAGATTTATACAGATACATGCAATGAGAAAGGAAACATAGGGATTTTAAGCATTGTATCAGAGCTGCTTTTGAACTAGTCGACCAATATCAAGCTTCAACAGATTAAAAACACGATCATTATAATCGTTCATTTGGACACCTACAACATATCGTACAATCCCCACAAAAATGTAGTCTTAACATTGTGCAAACATTACACCGTTTCTTCCGTTCAGCAGAAGAGTCAGCAGAGTCCGCGAAATTCAATTTCGCGGCCGTAACCCATAGGCTGCGAAACCAAACGTCACTTCCCAATTTCACATTTCAAAAATACTACAAAGACAAGGATTATTTTTAATATTTTTATCGCGTTTACAACGCCTTTGAGTTCAGGAGGAGTGGAAGGTACTGAAATATCGCCATCAGTTTCAGACATTTTGCGTTTTGTCAAGAACTGAATATTTCCATAGCATACCGTGACATTGTTAAATAAATTGAACAGCTTCATTTACAATTACCTAGTTTAATAACTTTCACGATTGCACGAAAAATAGTGTGTATGCCATGGCCGCGAAACTTTTTAACGACCTCAAGATTACCTTGCCTCGGCCGCTCGGCGATAACTGTTCTTTTGGTACGTTAAAAGGTATTTCGCGGCCTAGCCATACAAATAACTGTTGTTCAATAGATTCTGTTTTTGTTTGTCTCCTGTTTGTACCTTTAATTCACCAATTTTCTTAGTTTTAGCATTTGGTTTTCGTTATTTGTTTTCAATTTAAAGAATCTTTTTTGTTTTATTTACGAATTTATTTTTATTTTGGATGCCGATATGGCCACAAGAAATCAACACATATGATCTTAACTCGAAACATCAATCAAAGATAATTTAATAATTAATTTTTCAATTTGTACAACATAAAACGTAAGCATATTGTTTCGATACGTAGCGTTAAAAGACACTTGTATATTAAATCGCATGCTCAGACGCACATAACCACATAACTGTCAAATATTGGAAGGAGAAGAGGCGGGGTTTCTTACAGTGGTTCTGAATCCAGCTGTTCAGCTAAATACCTGATATTTATCGAAGTAAATTTATAAAAATCTTCTGTTGGTGCGCTATTTATATCGGAGAGTACATTAAATCCCTTTGTTCCGTTTCTCATTGCATGTATCTGTATAATATGTTTTTTAAATAATATAAACTTGAAAATCACAAAAACATAATGGCGCAGTCAGTAAACTGTCTCTAAATTGAAGAAACAAGCAATTATTATGCGATTCCAACGAAAGTCAAGAGCAACAGGTTCAGGATGCTCCCCGCATTCCACACTTAACAACACTACAAAACGATTGCATCTTAGATAATTTCAAGAACTTATTACTAATTAAAGTGACTATCATCTGTTGGTTATCAGTAAACAATGAAAACTAAATAGAATATAACATGTGCACTCCATGAAATTATGGTAGTTACATTCACTCATCGAATGTATTTTTCAAAAACGCGTGATTGGTTAGTCCACCGGACCAAATCGCCCCAATTTACTTCATCGACGATAAAAACTTTTGTTATCTCGAATATTTCATTTTGATTCATTTGAAAACTTTCCTACTTTATATTTGAAAAAAAAATTAACCCACACAAAGAAAATTGCATGCATTTTCCGGAAAACCGACCACGGTCCAGTCCTTTTGAAAAGTGCCGAGGCTCCAACTTCATTATATCGAGGTATGCAGACGATATAAGCAGCAAGGCGGCTTCCTGTTTTTAAGGAAACTTGAGAAATACCATAGAGTCGTTAGAAACTCCTATAAAACTCCTCTTTATTTTCCGACGCACATTGTTACTGACCGCTCGGGATATTATTTCAAACGGAAGAAGCAATAACAGTTTTTTTGGTAGAAACATTTAATGATATATACAAACATTTTTCTCTGATAGAGTGTTATTAATGTGTTAAAGCTTTCAGGATGATTTTGATTATTATTTTCATGTGTATAAGATTCTGTTACACTTCATTACATTCAGAAAGCAGAATAAAGTTGGTCTGAAAAAAAATCATTCAAACGGATATCAATAAATGGCAAAAATTGTCCCAGACCCTTCTATTCATCCCTAATTTCTCGTGGCTGTCTAAAACACCCGCTGGCGTTGGATGGAAAACCAGAAAACCAATAAAAGTGAAAAGTGATGGCTCTGTTCTTTATAATCTAATATTAACGGCTTTCGAGATGAGACAAAGAAAAGCTTCGGTAAGAAAAAATTAGAGGAGATTTCTCGGTATTCTTTGAAAGACAAGTGTAATTAAAACATAATTATTCATATTACAGCTCGGATTTTTTTTTATTCTGATGTGTCAAAAAATAAAACGCATAATTGGAGTTAATAAAGTCATTTACCACGATAAGCATCCGTTTTGTTTAATAATTTTCAAGTTTAAATAGATACAAACATCACGAGATATAATAAAAATGTTACCAGCCTAGTTATCTCAAAGGAATCAATTTTTAATTGACGATTAGTTTTACTCTATTGAAAATGTCACGCAAAATTCGTGTTTCGCACTCTAAAAGCTATATTTATTTATATCTTAATTTGTATAACAAAGATTTAGCTCATGTACAATAATATTAATCCTATAATTCATTCTGATATCATAATTTTATGAAAAGTGTGTTTAAATCAAAAGCTATTTTTGTAACAAGGGAGCAAAATGTTACTTTTCTTCCCGAGGATGAAGATTAGTGCCCGACACGTTAGGTTAGGGTGTAAAAGTACTTTTCCGCCCTAGGAAGGAAAAGTACGACTTTGCTCCCTACAATGAGTCCAGGAAATGTATACTTTGGATAGAGGTAGGCGGAAAAATTATTTTCCAAAATGGTAGAAATCAGTAAATTGTTATTTTAATTTAACGATTTTTACATCAACAATTTGACTTCAATTGATAGATACATCCGGTTTTTTAATTTAGGACAGAAATATTATATTAGCATGCTATGGTCCATTGACAGATTAACAGTTTCAAAGTGATTTAGGTCACAGAGTACACCATCTGTACTCTGTGGTTAGGTACTCTATAATACATCAACAAAATATAAAATAATATTTAAAAAATGAGAGATTCAAGCGAATTTGAGAGAGGCGGAAAAATCATATGTATAACATAGGAGGAAAAGTAGCATGTTGCTCCCTTGTTACACAAATAGCTATTAATTTCAATGAAGGGGTTTATAGCAGTAAAGGTGGTTTGATTATGGGCAACATCGTCAGTTCTCTACTAGCAGACTTCTTCATAAATAATATAAAAAATTGATTCATAAACCCCCCTTATTAAAAAATTCACGTACTGGCATCGATATGTGGACGACATTTTGGCTAGCCTCACTGGTAGAACTTTTGGAAATTTTAAAACTAGAGTTTCAGAACAGAACAAAAAATTAGATTCTTACTTTCAAAATAATTTATTAGCTAACAAGTTTTGAAAATTTACATGTAGAACCTAACTCCTTTAAATAACCCAGATCTTTTAAAAGCTCTTGAGATACATAAAAACAAATATTCAGATAATCTAGAATCTAGATAGTTCAGGTGTGATTGTTGTGAATGAATTTCCAGATAATCTTATTTAATACTTTTGTTGATATTCGTAGAACTCCATATTTAGGCACTTTTTGCTCCTTATTTCCTTGTAAACGTTTTTTAATACTTTCGTCAATATTCTTAAAATTCCGTATTTAGGCACTGCATAAATTAAAAATGCTTTTTTCTACGACCGTGCGTTTTAACCCACTTTCCCGCACGCATTTTAGCTTTGAAAGTGTCACTTTCCCGCACTAGTGCGGGAAAGTAAAATTATGCAAATTTTTACCTTATTGGATACTTTTTCACTTCGGAAGTTATAATTATTGTTACAACAGGTGAATAAATAGCCCATCAAATAAAATCTACATCTTTTCTAGCTTTTTGTTGCATTTTTACTTTTTTGAAAATATAAAATAATGAAGATATTTTGATATAACCCTGTACATTCTCTAAAGTAGTGTCTAAAACAACTATCAAACCACCCGGGTTTGATATAAGAAAAATATATCAAATAACATGCTTTCATCTACAAATGATTTAAAACCGTTGCCGTTACCGTGATCGTCATATTTATGTGACCTGCAACCGATGCCATCCTCATCAACTCCATCTACATCCAAGTCAACACCAAATAACTTCACTGGACCGTCAATTTTAAGTAATTTACCGAATGCAACAAATTGTGTTTCTAATATTAATATTTATAATAATAATAGTTTTTGGTTAAAGTTTTGTATATGTATGTTGAAATAAAATAACTTTTGAAAAATGTGTTGGTATACTTTTTGTATATACGGTCGCAGAAAAAATAATGTTCCTAACTCATGCGTAAAGTGTCTTTCCCGCCCTTGACCGCTTGCCCGAACTCCGCTCCGCGTCGTTCGGGTCAACTGCAGTCGCGTGCGGGAAAGTATCACTTTCCGCACTTGTTAGGAAAATAACTATATTATATCTTCACACTTTTGATAGAGCTACTGTGTTTAAATTGAATAGATGAGGCTTTTACTTGATGGAGATCCATACTAAATGATGAAATAAAACAATTTGAATGTGTTTAAATCTAAAATTATATTGAACTTAAAGTAGCTTTCTCAAACTCGCGTCACAACTTTAAGTTCAATAAAATATAGATTTTAACAAATTAATAGTATATTATACACGAAGGTGGTGAAGACTATTATTATGGACCGAGCACCAAGGATATTTCACGAGTGGCTTTGTCACGAGCGGACTAAGGTGCGAGGCTCATAAATGTCTTCACTACCATGGTGTATATACAATATTTTCCTCTACAAGCCAAATTTAAAACAAAATTTAAAAATAATTCACAAACGCAACACGAGTAGCGTTTACCCCGTCGTCTGACTGACAAGTACACTGTCAGTTTTCGATATATTTAGAACGTACTCGTTATGTCATCAGTCATTTTTGGTTGAGCGCGAATTTTAAACTAATGACATTTTTATTCAAATAATTTTATCTCGATAGTCAATTTCAAGCAGCAAATATGTTAAGGACTATCTCCTGGGTATACAAAATTATGTTGCACAAGTTTTTGTTGAACTACTACTATCCCTGAATTCTCGAAATATTTAAATTTGTCCACTATTGACCTAGGTTAATAATAGAAAAAATGATTAACCACTAATAGAGAAATTCAACTTCTTAGTTGGCTAGAAGAAACAATTTTTGTCAAGTTCACAGCTAGTAGTGGAAAAAATTGTTTTATTTCATTATTTATTGTGCTTAAATGGAACATTATTTGAATTATAATTAATTTTAAACAAATTACATTGTTTTTTTTTCATCGTAAATATTTAGTACTCTGATAATATCAAAAATTTAGTGGTAAATAAAAGAAAAAAATCCTGTAAGTCCATAAACACTTTTTATTAATAATTATTTATAGCATGCTACGCCTTAGAAAATCGATTTAAAATGTTTTCGTTTCTAGTCTTTAAAGAATAACATCTCGGAAAATACAAAAAGGTCCAAATGATACATCAGGGTATAGTTAACTGGCTTTTGCAGAAGTGAAAGTATAGCAAGGCCCTTCTTAGTTTAAAACTTTCGGATTAGAAGCTCATAGTGGCCTAAGCTGTATAATTTTTTACTCAACGCTTAAACGTAGTCTAGTTAGAAGCGATTTATAGGTAATATAGGCAACGGTTTTGTGGACTTTTTCAACTCGTTTAAATTATTTTTTGCACTTTATCTGAACACCTTATCGCTATAAGTTTCTAATCCCAAAGTGGTAAACTAAGAACGGAATTGCATACTCAAATATTGAGCGTACCATACTCAAGAGTATAAAGAAAGCACAGTTAAAACTGTATGGAACATAACCTCAAAAATACTTATAGGGATTAGATTAGATTAGAACTGGAGTGGCTCTTTGTCCTATTCCACTGCGACCTTTGCAGATCTATTGTGGTTAACAATATTTAGTGCTCGATATCTAGCTTTATTCTTTTTATTAGACTTAATAACCTGAATACCGCCTCCCTTGCGTAGCTCGCTGTCCTCGGTTTTTCTTCTCCGAGTAAGTGAAACCGCACCCTTGCTGGGCATTCGCACTCACAGAGTATGTGCTCCGCGGTTTCGTCTTCTTCCTGGCAAAATCCGCGTAGGCTGTCATCTGCTAGACCAATTGTGTGCATATCATGTTTCCTCAGCCTACAATATCCGGTTAGCATTCCCACCATCATCCTCGTCGTTTCTCGACTTTGACATAGTAGGTCGTCTGACAGTTTGGCCGAAGGGCTTTTAAGGAATAATTTTGCGTGCCTTTGTCCTGGGGTTTCATACTACCAGCGTAACGCCTGATTGTTTATCCATTTGTGGACTTAGGCATTCAGCAATTCCACAGGAAGGTTCTGGCCCTATCATGACCTCCGTTGCTCCATGCTTGGCTAATCCATCGGCCTTTTCATTGCCTTTTATCACTTGGTGACCTGGTACCCAGGCTAGGGTCAATCTATTATGACTACCTAGTCTGTTGAGGGCCTTGCGACACTCCCACACCAGATTTGATGTTATCCTATATGAGCGTATCGCCTCAAGTGCTGCTTGGCTGTCGGAGTAGATGACAATTCTTTGGTTATCCACCTCCTGTCTCATCAACTGTTCTGCACAGCATTGCACTGCCATTACCCCTGCCTGAAAGACAGTAGCATGTTTCCCTAGGCTTAGAGAGATCGCGATCTTCTCTTGTACCGGCTCTTATTCCGGCTCCTACTCCAGAGTCTGTTTTAGAGCCATCAGTGTACCAGTTGAGATTCGTTGTTATAGGCCATGCTTCCCAGTTTTTTCTCTCTGGATTGTAAACTGTATATTCGTTTTTAAAACTATATTGTGGGGTAATCTGATCCATTGGCATTCCCAGTATTGGATCTGCCTTTATTTCTTTATATAGCTCTTTGTAGACCTTACCATTTTCTTGGATTATCGGAGGAGGTCCCTGTAATAATCTAACAGATCTTGCATTTCCTTGAACGAGGATATGCAGTGGTGGTAGTACCTACTTATGGGGAAGTACGACAATAAATAAATATGATTATTCTATTTGAGGATGCAGCTTACAAGGAGTGAAAGAATTCTAAACAAAAAGAGCTTCTGTTCAACCCGGAAAAAATAAGGCAGAGCAACATCTCTTTGCTACAATGAGTTCAAAAAATTTGCTTGAGCAATTGTGAGTGAAGAAAGTTAGATTAATATCAATTTCACTCAGTAACTACGAATAAATTTCAAACCTTACCAAAACTAACAAACTTTTCGAATGATTCCATTGTAAACAGTGAACTTTGAACATATTAATCGATGACGGGATTCATGTTAATATAGTTTAGTACAATGTAACGCAGAAGGGTGATTTCCATGGGCGTGTATAGGTGCTTTTGCTAAAGTAAAACTAAAACCATACCAATGAAATTATTAGAAACATCCTTTGTGATCTATTCCCGAAGCTTGACATAAAAATGGAGAGATGTAGTTCCTTTTTTTGTCAATTTAAAAAAATGGTTTTGAACAAATACAAATTTCGACCCCTTTTTCAATACCTATTGAAACGTACCCCCCAAAGCAACGCGCTGGCAACTTGTTTACCCAAAGCGCGTTATTACGTCCGGCCATGGCCACCTTATTAAACGTTCACCGGATATTATCCTCCAGAGTTGCCAATCGGAAAATGATCAAAGATGTCGCTGAAAATGTCCTTACAGTGTTATCGCCGTGTCTAACAGCCTTTCGGAAAACGTAAGCTAAACGATATCAGAGGAAATGACTCGCGCCATCTGGTCGTATAGCAACGACTTAAGTGAAAAAAAAATTCAATGTGTTCGTAGAAGTTATGGGACCATACCCATGAATTTTTATGGGTTGTCAGGCGATATGAGGTAAATAAATTGTGTGCAATTGCAGTTTTTGGTAGTTGGTTGAGTGTTGCTATGTATTTTTTTTAGGGGAAAATGGATATTACAAGAGTTACCTCACGTGAAATTAAAGTAAAACTAAAACACTTAAGAATACTGTAAATTATATTAATGATCTAACCCTCTTTTGAATTATTCCCTAAAAACAAATTAAAATAAACTGTAGAGAAGGAACTTTTCTTAATAAAAACATGTTTACTGCTATAGTGAGATCGTTAAGATGATTTGTTTACTGTCTTTCACCTACTCTTAACGTTCACAATATTAAATAACTTGAATTACTTACGAGCCGAGTTATTTAGACGTCATTTTATGAGACGAAAACAACTTACAATGGTTACAATACAAACTATGTACATTTTATACTTCGAAGGGAAAGCTTCATTTAATTAAAATTATATACAGGGTGGCCGGACGGAAGCAAAACAGTGCCATTATCAGGAACTGCGTCAAAGTTTGAAAACATCAAAGGCGATAGTGGTAAGCATAACCTCAAAATATTTAAATGACATTAGGGGTCGAGTAAGGTAACATACACACAGTGACAGTCAAGCTGCCCTTAAATCACTTCAGAACTGTAAGGTAACATCTTGGCTGGTATGGGAATGCGGCGAAGAACTTAGAAGACTGGCGACTCGGAACAGTGTAACACTCGAGTGGGTCCCAGGTCACAAAGGAATCGCTGACAATAAAACAGCTGACGAACTCGCAAGAGCAAGATCGTCAACCCTGATGAACGGACCCGACCAGCTGTGGGCATTCCAAGATGCTCAACTAGGTCATGGTTAACAGGGGTGGGTAGAAGAACAACACAATAAACACTGGAAGAATATGCCCAGGCAAATACATGGGAAGACATTCATAAAAGAACTATCAGAAAAAGTAGCGAAAGAACTGCTTTCAATAAGCAGGAACAAACTACGCACCATAACGGAGCTACTTACGGGACCCTTTCCCACAAAGGAGCACCTGAACAAAATTGGACTATATAACAGAGACCTTACACGCAGAAGATGCAAAAAGGATACCGAAACAGCTCTGCATATACTATGCAACTGTAAGACGCTGGACCACAGGAGGCAGAAACTGAATGGTAGTCCCCAAATAATTCCAGAAGACTTCTACAACCAACCAGCAAAGAGCCTGTATGAGCTAATATACAGGGAACGGATTAACTGAATCGGCTTTAGTCAGAACACTAAGAGTATCCGCAATAAGCACAGGAGGCTGAGGTGGTGCCGGCGAAGGGACGGCTCCTTTAAAAAAAATAACATACATCCTAGCAAAGCTAGGGTCTGAAACTGCTTTTACTGGTACTGAACCAGTATTTTAAATATCAAAAGCTACTGCACGTGGTTGTATGTCTCAGTGGACTCACACAGCAAACTCCTGGTCAAAAACCCTCGGAGAAGCTGACTAATGAAATACTAAACCTTAGTAGGGGCCAGATGAGGACAGTGACGGGTTTACTCACCGTACTTACTTTACCCTGAGGAAGCACATGCATACAATCGGCATATATAGGGAGGAACCTATTTGTCGGTAGTGCAAAGGAAGATATTCTTTGGCTGTGAAGCATTATCTCATTGGGGATATCATAGACTCCTAAGACTACAGCTTCCAAGGGAGGATTTCTCCAAGAAAGACCTAGTGAAAAGACTGTGATGGCTACTGGTCTCTTAATATAAAAGGCACAACTAAGAACACAAAAGGCCTGAAGACTGAGGTGTCGAGGACTCTAATGCCAAACTCTGACCAACCACAGCAACGCGTCACAACATCTTCATAATTGTGGTTGTTAGTGGGCGGAGGTCGTGGTTATATTAAAAATGCAATAGAGTTAAAACAGTACTCAGACGAACGACTTCTTGTAGTTGATCTCAGCGACGGTCGCTCCCTGTGGACGGTATCACCAACAACATTGTCGTTGTTGATGGTTCAATGCAAAACACATGGACGACAGACTGCCTTCGCAATGAAACAACTGGCCACTCCTCGTTTCTCCAAACTGAAACTAATAAACACTACCTAACACCATTGTCGTTAATTGAAGTCTTGAAGTCGTCTTCAACGACAGATGACGACGACAAAAACACAAACTAGTCGCGTCGCTGTGGAGTTTAGCCACAACCACATTTATGAAGTTGTCGTGACGCGTCGCTGTGGTCCGTCTGAGTTTAGCTCAAGTCTCTGACCGGTGGTGTCGAATAAATCAATCAATCAACATACAGAAGGTATTTAAAAATTTCATAGTTTGGTTTATCCAGAGATTTCTCAAAGTTTTTTGATTGGGGAATAATCAAATACGAATAACTATTAAATAACTTGGTAGAAAATGAAATAAGTATAGAAGTTTTTATAACAGACAGGGTCTCCCGGAGCGCATGATTTAAGGATATATGGTGAACTAGTTGTAGCTTTCAAGCCACAAAAAGAGCAATACAATTTTTTATTTATGATCCACGAAGATTGACATCGTCTTTCATGTTTTATTTTTCCCATTTCACATGGTTAATTTCATTTTCCGACAGATACGAAGATTATCTTTTCATTTTCCTTGGAAAAATTAGAACCGCTCACTCCTTCAATTTCCTTTTCGGCTTTTCTGTATCCACATGTCAAATTCAGTAATCCAATAATGACGAATCAATGTTAAGAAATCTGAAAGGCCTTTTATGTTGCTTATTAGTTTTTTCTGGATGGAATCAAGACGGATTATTCTGATCATAGATTTTCATCAAATTATGTTGCTTTCACTCATATCCCACTGATGTTTTTTTTCAGATTAAATCTCTATATATACGGGGCGAATATGAATCAAAACTTTGAGCTTCCTTGGAACGAACAACATAAAAAGACATTGAAAGAAGTAAATAAATTAAAATTATAAAGTAAAGAGCGTGATTATTGACAGAACCTCTTTGAAGACTCCATTAACAATTCACTACTCGTTTATTCTCGCAGGCGCTATCATCGAATTTTCTCAATTCAAATGCTCGTCGCCACTGTATTAACGTCGCTTTCACGCGATTCGCGTGTAAAACACCGAGAAATTTATATATTTAGATGGAATTTGATGTCTTGAGGAGATCGTGGGCGTCGATAAGGGTTTAACTTGTTTGCTTAAACTTTGTTAATCACATCATTGGAATTTATATCTTTGCTTTTACTTACAAAATAAAGAATGGAAATGGTTCACGAACAATCTAGACAGGTGATTATTTTAATAGAACTAAAAAGGAGCAAAAAAGAACGATGAGTTTGTTGGTAGGATCTAAATAAATATATAAATGTCCAGCATATTTGTTTTAAAAGCTGTAAGCTTTCATGCGATATTTCAACAATAAATGTCAACAAATCATAACAAAAAACAAAACGTTAAAGCCCTGGTCACTGTCAATCGTTCTTCCGTTCAGTGGTTTCCTGTGGCAAGACACTTTTCTCGTCCTTTTTCCTCCGGGATACTTTTTGCTCTTGTGCTCCCTTTTCACCCCCTTTTGTTTGGTGACAACTCAATTGTTTCTTGTTAACACTGGCGTCGAAACAGCAAGAATTTTTGGTATAAAAAAGTTATTTTCATGTCATCAAGCATGACATGATATGTGTTATTATTTTTGGTGTTCTATCGAATACAAATATAATTTCAATACAAAAATAAGCATCCGCAGACTTACTAAACTTAAAGTGAGAATGGAAGAAGAAGTACAGAATATCTTGAAATTGAAGGGCAGAACTATGAATATTTTTGCTAAGTTTTAGTTTCAGTGATATGATTTACATTAATTAATAGATCTAATATATCACCAGAGGTGTAATGAACCAGTCTATTTCAATGAGACGAAAATCTTTTGCAGCGCTAATGGTTCCATCCCTCTTTTAATGGTATAGTGTTCGATGTCAACGAAACTTTGCTTTTAATGTTATCTAACAATATTTTTTTGCTACACTACTCTTTAAATTGATAGCGATATATCGACAAGCGGACATTCGGTGGACGTCTGAGAATTTTTCTTCATAAAAAAGTTTTAACGATTTTGATATTTTCTTTAAGATCAACTTCATATATGACACCTAAACATTGCGTGTATTAAGAGTTAGCAGTTCCATGTCCTCAGGAACTTTCAAAATATACACCATACATGTGGACAATAGTCCTAAACAGAAGAAGAGTTCAATAATTTTTTGTATCATCGTAATACATGTTTTTAAAAGTTAATAAAACGTAAACAAACCCACGTGACTGAAAAAAGTGTCTGATTATGACACCGTATTTTGTAATATTCAGCTGATGACTCTAAAGATGCCGGATATCCAGTTTGAGCGTGTAAGACAAGGTAGATATGTCGACTATGTCGCCCGTCAGTACGCTGACGTCACGTGGCATTTTTAAAGATTTATTTTCTGTTTAATTTTGGTTTGCGGTTGCACTTTTGTCAAATTAACATTTCCGTCTTCTTTAGTCCTGGATTAGGTTCTTAGAGCTTTCGGACGTAGAACATACAGAGTTCGGCAAAAGTCCGGGACCGGACAAATATCGAAGAAAATATAAATTTGTCGGAAAATATTTTTATACCACAAATTTCACTCAAACAAACTATAATTTGAAAATATTTTGAATTATACAGGGTGTTCCAATAAAGTATGGCGTATCAAAGTTATATTTTTTAGGAACACCCTATATTTTATTGCATTTTCTAATTGCTCCTAAAAATATAATACTCCTTCATGATGGTTCCCTATACCTAAATACAGAGGGTTCCGAGTTATGCTGACTTTTTTAAAAATGTGAACATTTCGAAATAATTAATAACTCATTAATATTACAAATTCTAGCAAATTTTTTCTTACATCTAAATAGTTGGACATTCATAGATCACGTTTTAAGACTTCAGAAAATATGGGGTTTTGCTATTCTATACCGAGTGATTAAAAAGATATAGCCACTCTCACAGAAAAATCATTATCCACTTAGACATTTTATGGAATAACAAAAAGTTTATTACTTTTAGTTGCTTGTTGTCCAGTTTATGAAAATTAATTATTGAAAAAAGTTTAAAATTTCTCGCAATTGGAATATTAATGTTTATATGGAAAAATAACCAATTTATAAGTATATACAGGGTGTCCCACGACGATTAAGACAAGTAATATATCAGAATTGGGCAGTAGTTGATAATTATAATTTTGGGGGTGTAAACTAGAGCAAATGTTGCATATTTTCTTGTTATTGTGTTATCCAATGAGTTATTTGTTTTTGGTCACGTGACGTCGCATTCAAAATTATTAATGGAATACCCTATATGTTTTCGTGATTTTCGATTCTCCCTGAAGTGCTGATTTCGTAGAAACCACATTCTTGGGGTCTAAATTGAATATTTCCAGAGATACAGGGTGTTAAAAATCACCTATTTTTCAACTTTAGGTCATTGTTTTGTGAAAACTGCTCAATATTTGGCAAAAGAAAATTTAACACAGGATGGTCGAAAAAAATCAGAATGTGGTAAATTTTTGACCACTCTATATCAATTTTTCTATAGCAGCATCGAGTAGCCCTTGAAAAAATAGGATAGGAAGCGGTAAGCCGTTTTGCCAAATATTGAGCAGTTTTCACAAAACAATTACCCAAAGTTATGATTTAAATAGGTGATTTTTAACTCCCTGTATCTCTGTAAATATTTAATTTAGACCCCAAGAATGTGGTTTCTACGAAATCAACACTTCAAGGAGAATCGAAAATCACGAAAACATATAGGGTGTTCCATTAATAATTTTGAATGCAACGTCACGTGACCAAAAACAAATAACTCATTGGGTAACAATAACAAGAAAAGATGCAGCATTTGCTCTAATTCATACCAACAAAATTATAATTATCTACTACTGCCCAATTCTGATATATTACTTGTATTAATCGTCGTGGGACACCATGTATAATTTTTTGCTACTTAATAATAATTTAAATGAATATTTCACTCTCCACTACAGTTTGATCCTATTTTACATCACCTCCAATTCATCATTTCTAATTTTCCCTATATTCCAGCCAATATTTTGAAACTTTTTGTACTAGATCACGCATCTACAAGTCATGCAGATCTTCTTCTGTGAAAAGTAAAATAATTTTTATTTGCATAATATTTGGCACACACTGTATACAACTTATAGGTTCGTTGTGTTATGAAGCCTACACATCGCCCCAAATAAAGTTAAATTATTAAATGTCGAATGGTATATCCAGTTACAAATCCATAGAATAAAGCAAGGGAACAACACGATGCACTGGATTTTCCTAAAGGATTACGGCGGAATCAGAATTTGATTAGTGCCTGAATTCTCGCTGATACCTTCTTCCTCGTCGTCCTCGTTCCTGCTATTGTCAAAGGATTACGCAGAAAAGCCTTAATTAATCTTTGAGGGGTGAGACTTTTTTCAAGATCACCAGTAGAAAATGTGTAAAATATCCATTGTACAGACAAATAATTAAATATCATTAACATCCTTTATACTTTCAAAATAATCTTTTTGCAGGTCCATGGCCCGTGCGAGTTATTTTAAGCAGCTTTTTGTAATCCAGTCATTCACAAGTCACCACCTCTAAAAATTAACTCGGAATCTGATCTTTCCCATACCCTCGAGATACAGAATTCGCTTTTTCTTGATCGCAAAATAGAGGGAAAGGAATTATTTGTATACGTTTTCTTTTAGCCCAAGCCGGGATCAAATTTCACGGTAACCTAACTTTCGGAACGGATTTTACAAAAATAAATTTGCCAAAGTTGTAGGATTAGTTCTGAAATTGTTTCCAAAAAGTTTTATCTAAAATAAATAATGCGCTTGTAAGATGATTATTTTCAGGGTAAAAACATGATTTCTGATTATTATAGAGAAACATACAGGGTCCCCTCCTATAATTTCTGAAAGGAATGAGATGTAATAATAATAATGAAACAAAAACTGTATCAAACTATTGCTAAAAATCTGTACAGAAATGATAATTAAAACTTCCGATCACTTTTATACATGTTTAAATTTACTGTAAAAAAGATTTGAACAGTAATTACACAAGTGGCGGTAATTTTTTGATAATTTCAACTAGATGCACGAATTATTGCCACGAATGTAATTCGGCGTAATTATTTTTTAAACTGAATAATATGAGTGATACTTCACAATGGCGATGGAGCTGGATTTGAAATGTTTATATTGATAAATTAACTCCAATGTTAAAATGTCATATACCTGGAAATGTTATTGTAACTTTGACATTGATAAAATAGGTGCATCCTTTTTTATCGGATAAAAACTTCTCTTCCTCAATATTTAGTAAGCGGACGTCACTTTTACACAATGACAATGAGTCGCAAGTTTGGTTACTTATAAGTTGTTCATCCATATATTCGGTCGTTAATTTATCTTGCCAAAAAACACTCGAGCTTTTCTTTTATGAGATAAATTTCTCTTTAAGTCAAAGTTTTGTCAATCACTAAATTTGCTCGAAAAACTGACATTAGATAAAATTAGTGATTGGCAAAACTGTTTCGTTGCAAAGAGAAATTTATCCGATAACAAAAAAGCTATTGTGTTTTTACTGTTGATAAAATAAAAGCTCTTGTGTTTTTACTGTTGAAACAAAAAGCTGCGCTACCTTGACAACCAAGTCAATGGCTAACTTTCTGAGGCATTAATTGGCATTCATTCAAACAAAGATCCAATCAAACAAGGTGAAAAAATTATCAAAAGTAATACCACGAGTGCTTCAAATTTTATCGATAATTTTTTCTTTTTCATGAAAACTTGTTTATTTGGCAAAAATATGAAAACAAACCGATTGATAAAATCACGAGTCCTTTAGAACGAGGGATTTTATCTAAATTCGGTTTGTTTGAATGTTTTTGCCTCAAATAAACAAGTTTGAGTGATGAAAATAAAAAATTATGTGATAAAATTTAGAGAACGAGTTGTATTTGGGAAGATTATTTTTTTCATCAATTGTGGAGTGGAATTTTGTATTAAATGTTCAATATTCTCTTGGGTGATGGCACTGAATCGGTTTGTGTTCATTTTTCAATAAACTTCAAAACACTTCAATAATGACAAATACAAAGTAAAATTTTGACGTCTCAATGTAAACAAGGTATTATCGATAAGGAAGCAGAATTATCAGTATAATACCGAATGATTGGCTAGAATAATGTATTGCTATTGGTTAAGACCACCAAAATGTCAGATTTTGACAACTGAAAAAAATAATCGGTGTAATTTGCTACTAGCATATTATCAACGTAATTTTGTTGCTATTGGTCGATTTGAATTTTTTTCTCATTAGGATTGGCTGACAGGATCGTTTATAAAATAATAACTTTTATTTTTCAATTTTACTACTTGATTTATGGAATTTTGGATAACTTTAATTTGCAAGGCATTAATCGAACTTTCTTTACATTAAGATTTTAATAACGGATGTGTTGCGAGAATTTTTTATGGTATGAAACTATCTGACATAGAATGCTTTCGTTACTTGATAAGCGTTGGAAATGTTAAGTTTGCGACGATAAATCGACTTTATCAAAACACGTTCCTTTGAAGAGTACATTGAAATCAATATCTGTCGAAATCTGGTAGAAGATTTGCCTCGTTATAACCATGAATGTCTTACTGAAAGTCGTTGTGTGAATCTTAGACTGTTACCCTGTGTATCATGAATCAAAATTTAATCTTATCGAACAACAACTGTATTTCTTTTATATGGCAGCGGACGATTTTTTTTCTATTCAAACCTCAAATTACTACTTGAAAGCAACCGTTTTCAGTCAATAGAAAACATAAAGGAGAACGCGATACAATCATTTTAGGTAAATATTACATGCTTTGCATTTATTGACCAACACCATATCGGTAGTTTAGATTAGCCTAGACTGGCGCATTCGCCAAATATAAAGTTTTCGCCGCATTCACCAAAACTAGTAATAGCCTCACAATAAAAGAAAATAGATTGCATAGCAGTAGAATAACTTTAAAATCCAACTTTTTAACACCTTCTCGGTAATAAAAAGAGAGCGTTCGCTATTACGTTCACCTCTTATCGTAAATATGAAACAATCAGACACGTCCCTAAGAATTTTATGAGAAATTCTTAAACGTCTCTTTCTTCCTCGACTAAAACTACCTTATAAGCACCACTTTTACTCCAAGAATAAGGACCTCTTTTATTCTTGTCACACCTGAACCTTCGCCGTCATTTGTCTGTAGACAATTTCGTTTCAGTTATATTATGTTCACACTTTATGGCCCAAAGTAAAATTGCTTGGTATATTTTAAATTAATTGCATCGAATAAAAACTATTTTATAGTTTCATATATATTTATGAAGCTGGATGATGGTGAAAAAAGCAAGCTATAAACTATTTTTTTTAAACAAGTTCAAAAAAATGCATGTTGAACCGTAACATGTATAGCGTACAAAAATGTGTTAATAGGGATTGAACTTGTGTCTGTGTATTAGTTCATTTCAATATCTACGAAACTGACCTGACCTGAGATAGGATATAATGACATGCAATGAAGCCATAAAAAAGACTTTTGTGTCATACTTATTATAAATACTTGGTATTTTTTCTTTTCCAAAAGGTATAATGCGGCTGTGCACGGTAAATTCAAAAAGTTTTATGGTTTTATTGCATCTCGAGCCTAAGTCAAGTCAAATCAGTTTCTTAGATATTGAAAAGAACCATACATTGCCATTAAGGGTGATTAATCCAACTAGAAGATAACGAATTTCGTTTCTATTTTTAGAAATAGTCATTTCTTATGAAGCTATTGATATATATTGACCACACGACCCTTAAATGTACATGAGATTTAATTTTGACATTTAATTTCTGTTAACAAGCGCTAACTATGTTGTTATACGCAACACTTACATATGTATATTGAAAAATTCTTAGCCTACTATAGAACCAAACAAAATTTCAATGTCAAAATATTTTATTACCCAACATATTCTCCTCTTAATTGGATAAATTTATTACAGCGAACCTGCAACGTCTCTAGACCTTTCAATAAAAATGTTTCTTCTTGCTATGCAAACCAGACCTCCACACCTTTTATTATCTCCTCGTTGGAAGAAAATTTACGACCTTTTAAACTTTTTTTCAGTTGAGGAAAGAGATGATAGTCGGACGGAGCCAAATCTGGTGAATAAGGGGGGGAGTTCTAGTAATTCAAACCCTAAATCACGAATTTTTTGCATGGCAACATGAGATTTGTGTGCAGGGGCGTTGTCCTGCAAAAACAAAAAAACTTCTTTGGATAGCTTTCCGCGTCTTTTCTATTCAATTTTTTCCCGTAGAGTGGTCAGTATTCTCCGGTTATTGTTCTACCCTTATCCAAAAAATCAATCATGGCAATCCCAAAAAACTGAAGCAAGAACTTTTCCAGCAGATTTTTGGACTTCTTAGGTCTTGGAGAGGACGAAGGACATTGATCACCAAGGGTATTAAGCATATCTTCGTAAATCTGCTTACATCTTAACCCTTTTAAATACAGGTACTTGATGATGGCTCGATACTCCAATTTTACGATTTTCACAATTTCGGAGGACATCTTTTTTCTTTTAATTTCTTGCGTAACTCTTGTTCACTTTTTTGACGTCCAACTTCACACTGACACTTCTAATGAGTTATTGTTCGTTGCTATGGTAACGCAATATTTTGTTTATGCATGGAACTGGTCTAGGCTAACTATATATATCAATACATCCTCGTATTATTATGTCTTTAGAAACGATCAATGAAAAATGAAACGATTACAACTGAGAGTAATAAAATTATCATTTATTCAGATTTATCATCGGTACTTTTGTTAAACACAATACAATCACCTGTTAAAGATATCAGGATAATAGGTTATAGAAATTTGAAGGAATTTTTTCAGAAACAACGGCCCATCCCGATTCCAGCTGATAACCGTGAGTCAACATTATATTTGTTTTTAACAATTTAATCCATCTAAATATACACTATTGGACAAAATTAACCATATGAAAGCTGAGTGCTTTAAAGATGCTTCGCTATCGAGACATTTTCCAGTGTTCTATGTGTGAAATTGGCTTTATCCAATTTCTTCACACCTAAATTGAAGACGTACATTTACGCCTGAAATATAGTAACATGGGTTCCTAAGGAATCCACCAGGACCAGAGGTCATTCCCAGAATACTGAGACTCTCAGTGTCCATCAGAAATCTGCTTACGCTCTAAATAAAGCTGGATTGAACACACATCACATACTGTATTCTTGTTTACAAGAGATTATCTTTTAGCATGTCTACCGACATGTTTCGACTTTTTATTAGTCACTTTCTGTTCCCATCACCTCACTATAAGACAATTATAAGTAATGTGCAGAACCACATTATTTCAATAATCGAATTATGAGGTTATGAGTGATTTCAATAATCGAGAGATAATGTAAATGATAAATTACTCACATTCTAATAACACTAGAAGCCGCATCATTTGTTATTAGTTGTAGTATCGTGCAACGCAAGGCAGTAATCAATCTATTGAAATTAGACGGCATCGCAGCTTTTTACTGTTCATACAGTGCAATTACGAATTTCAAACTGTCATGATGGATTTCAAATTGTGTATTCAACCACAAAACGGAATTTGCATTTCTGACAGTCAAAACATACGAAGTTTTTTACAGAATTTCTAATTTAGACTTGCGTTTAGTAAATTTCAACTCAATCCATATTTCTTTTTTCATCATTCCGTAAAAAAAATTGGAATTATATTGTTATAATCAGAAACTGAATGAATTTTTATTCGAATTATGCCCATCACTGGCAATTATCAAATTCCTCAATTTCCCCAATGGCAAAGGTTAAACACTCCCTTTCAACTAATGACCGTCTACATCTACATCGATCATCACGTTTATGGTTAATTAATTGTTGTGGTTAGTCCAAAATTATATTCCATAATTAGCCAGATTTTTTGAAATAACCGAAGAGATGATTTTTATTGCTGTTTCTCTACAACAGTTTGAAATAATATTTTTCTACGACCGTGCGTTTTAACCTACTTTCCCGCACGCATTTTAGTTTTGAAAGTGTCACTTTCCCGCACTAGTGCGGGAAAGTAAAATTATGCAAATTTTAACCTTATTAGATAGTTTTTCACTTCAGAAGGCATAACTATTGTTACAACAGGTAAATAAATAGTTCATCAAATAAAATCTACATATTTTTGTTGCATTTTTAATTTTTCGAAAATATAAAATAATGAAGATATTTTGATATAGCCCTGTACCTTCTTTGATGTAGTGTCATGAAACAACCATCAAACCACCCGGGTTTGATATAAGAAAAATATATCATATAAAATTCTTTCATCTACAAATGACTTAAAGCCGTTGCCGTCACCTTCATCGTCATGTTTATGTGACGTGCAACCGATGCCATCCTCATCAACATCATCTACTTACCAGTTAACACCAAATAACTCCACTGGACCGGCAATTTTAAGTATTTTACAGAATGCAACAAATTGTGTTTCTAATATTAATATTAATTAATAATTATTTACAATAATAATAATAGTTTTTGGTTAAAGTTTTGTATATGTATGTTGGAATAGAATAACTTTTGAAAAATGGGTTGGTATACTTTTTTGTATATACGGTCGTAGAAAAAATAATGTTCCCAACTCATGCGTAAAGTGTCTTTCCCGCCCTTGACCGCTTGCCCGAACTCCGCTTCGCGTCGTTCAGGTCAACTGCAGTCACGTGCGGGAAAGTATCACTTTCCGCACTTGTTAGGAAAATAACTATTGCAGCGCATGGAAATCTATCTACTTCTCGAATTCCAAAACACTACTTTCCATAAAAATATGTTATTTTAGGTATCAAAAATACGTTTATCTACGACCACCTTTAAAATTAGTCATTTACGACCAAAAAAAATGTGTGAAATCATACATTATACATACGTTGAAAAGCGTGCGTAAATGAACAACGCTTTTTATATGGGACTTTCATTATAACACCCAAAAGCGTGCATAAATGACCAATGCTTTTTAAATGGGGTTTTCATTTTAACATTCTTTTTTAGCTACGTAATTATCTATATAGTTGCCTTGAATTTAGTCGTTTGTTGTATAAACTTTTGTGCTGTCAGTAAATTCAACAGAAGTGTCAGACATAGTGAAAAATATTTTCTGTTATATTTAAAACTTCGAGAAGAATGCATTCCTTCGGATTGCATACCACCTGAAATTAGAATTCGTTGTGTATATATTTGTTTATAGAAAATTTATTTTTATGTTTTTCAACCCCTTCAGAGCACATTTTTTTATTTTTTCTTCGCGTGGTCGTAGATAAAGTTTTATATGGCACTTGTGCGTGAAGTATTTTTTCGCACTCGTTGCGAATAAAGGCATTCGCTACGTTCGTGCCTTGTATCTTCGCAACTCGTGCGCAAAAGTATAACTTCACGCACTTGTATCATAAATAACTTTTCCACTTTTTCGCACTCATTTTAGTGTTTCCGCACTAGTATGGAAACGTTTTCCGCACTATTAAAAGAGTCACTTTTCCGCACTAGTACGGAGAAGCAGGTTGTTGAGTTTTTGGGGAGTACACTGACAATTGAATATTAAAAATATATATTTGCATGGTTGTAGTTAACCAAATGACTAAAAAATTAAGAAATTTATTAGAATTCTGCTATAATTTTCAATAAAAAAACGTTTTTTCAATAATTTTTCAATGGCACTGGTATAAGCCTCATAAAATGAATGTCAGATAATAATAATTAATTTATTGATATGTATTTAATAATAAATGTTCCTTCATGTTAACATGTGGGCTTTTTTCCGCATGCTAGTAGAAAAAATGGTGTACCTAACACGTGCGTAAAGTGACTTTTCTGCACGCGATTGCTGCAATAGCGTACGGAAAAGTATCACTTTTCTTACTAGTTAGGTAAACTACTTATAATGTATAACATATTTTGTGTGTCTGATTCAGATTACTTGACGCAGAACATTATAATAAGTGAAAAGTCATAAGAAATTTATTAAAAATGATATTTGGTTCGAAAAATTCGCAAATATTCATGAATTATCGATTTCAATTTCAATAGCAGCCGACTGTAATGTATTAGATCTGCAAAACCAATTTATTAGCGTAGAACAAACATGGAAATGTCATTTCAATAAATCAAACTCGAATAAGTAACCTTTCGAATTGAAAATGTGAAACATGACTATGACGATTCCGTCGAACACCGATGCATCTAAAAATCCGTACATAAATTCTTCTTTCTTCAATAAATATTTGGTACCACTGTTTATTTGGAAAAAATATTCGATTTTTATTCGTGAACTTCTGGTCAATATTGATTTTATATCAGAAATCGTAAAGTTACAACTCATATTTTCAGTGTTTAGCTCTTTTTATTTGCGCGGTTATTTTCCGGCGAAATTTTTCGAGAGAATCATTTCCGTTGAACCCAGTCTCCTCAAAAAGTAATTTCGAATAAAGAGGCACCTGAATTGTAAAAAAATATCATAAGCGGATCTTGAGAATATTTCACAAAGATGAGAAAAATTTTTAAATAACAACTATGTCAAGAAATTTCATATTAAATCATTCTTATGGATGTCAGTGTTTGTGATAATTTTAGATCATCAGAATTATCATTAAGGTCGTTGAATCCCGGCCTTTTATGGCTAGCTCAACAGAGCTGTGTTTAATCCTATAATGTTTTATCTGTTCTGGACTCTTTTGTTATAGCTTTCCACTTTTTTCTCTCTCAGCATTTCATTTTTCAGTGTCAGATTTTCAATGCATCAGCATCAACATCATGGTCTTCGTCTTGTTACTGTTTTTAATGGAACCCATGTTGTTATTCTTTTCAATATTTCTGTTGACGCTCTTCTCATAATGTGTCCCAACCATTCCAGTCTCCTTGCTTTTGCATATCGAACTATCTATCTATCTTAACTAAAAGATATTTTAAATACAATTATCAGAATTTCAAACAAATTTTCCGTATTTTTTCATGCATACATATTTAGGGTTCAGTATCCGGAGGGTAAATAACGGACGCTGTCCGTCCAGCTGATGTATCTATTACTGCTATAGCAATAACTACTAAAAACAGAATAAAATAAGTATTTGGAAACCTCGTTTTTTTCGATATTGATAACAGGAGAATCTAGCTTTGGCCGTGGCTTAGTTGGATGAAGTACCTGTCTAGTAAACAGGAGACCGCGGCCTCTTGTTTTTTTTTTTTTAATTTGATACTCAACGAAGCTATGAATATGAATCACAAAGGTAAAATAAATCAGCTAAATAAATTATACACCATCAATTTAAGAAATCGATTTTGAAATATGTCAAATAGAAGGATGGAGACCGGACTTACAGGCTTTTGTCCGTAACTTGCTCACCACTCGTCCACATTTCTTATTTGGAAAAACAGACTGAAGTGGAAAATATGTGGAATTTTTCGTAAAACCTGATTATCGCCTTTATAAAGTCTTTTAATCAAACAATCTCCATATTTTAATTTTTAAATTTCGCACTGAGACATTCTTATTGGGACACACGGTACATTGGAACTTAAAAAAATCCCTTAAATATTTGCTCCATCTAACTTGTACGTCACTGGATTCCATACTCATAAACCTCGCTGTCGATGCCGAGCTGAATTTCACTTCTTTATTTTCATTCGTGTTTTTGTATCCTTTGTATTGTTTCTAATTTTAAATTTAGAGCTTTTCGGAAAGTTTATTGCCGACGTTTCGGAGCACTCAATTGTCGAAAGTCGATTAATTTTTATTTTATGACCGGTGATCTATTATTGTTTGACGAGGAATGCATTGCAAATTGAAATATTGAAATATAATCTTCTACCATAACGAAAATTGCGAAATTATCAATCCCACGGAACACAAAAACTCTTATATTTTTGTAAAGGAACTCTTCACCATAGACAAAAAAAGAAACGGAAAATATAGGCGGTATAAGGCACAACTTTTATGCACAACTAACCCGCGCATCGAGTCGCTGCAGTCGCGCGAACTACAAGACTTTTGACATAATCAGAATATTTAATATCTTCTGTATGTTCCTTGTGGTATATTATTCATTCTTTTTTTAATTTCTTGGGAAATTAAACCACAATATTATAAATTCTTTATTTCAACGTTTCGGTAGCGTTCCAGCTACCGTTGTCAAGAAAAAATAAGTAGAAATTAAGTAATTTTTTTATCCCTAACTGACACAACAGAAAAAATTTGACAACTAGACAATCAAAAATTATTTTGAAGTTTAAGACTGCAAAATTTTGTTATCAAATTTTTATTAAGGTCCATTCATAGTAGATCATATCTGTGGCAAAATGTGAAATGAAATATTTCATTTTATGACATTCCAACGATATGATAGTCTACTAGAAATGGAATCCAGTGAAGTGCACGTTCCAGGAACGGTTTTTATTGGGATAGCGCGTTTTTTTCGCTTATATTGGTAATGTTGTTTTCTTATGATTTATAATTTGAATAGTTGTTAATCGATACACATTTCAATACACAAAATCACAAAACTGAGTATACATATTTCAAAAACTTAAATATTCATACCCAAAAAACGTATCAAGAAACGCGTTTTATTAACAACATTTCCAATATAAGCGAAAAAAACGCGCTATCCCAATAAAAACCGTTCCTGGAACGTGCACTTCACTGGATTCCATTTCTAGTAGACTATCATATCGTTGGAATGTCATAAAATGAAATATTTCATTTCACATTTTGCCACAGATATGATCTACTATGAATGGACCTTAATAAAAATTTGATAACAAAATTTTGCAGTCTTAAACTTCAAAATAATTTTTGATTGTCTAGTTGTCAAATTTTTTCTGTTGTGTCAGTTAGGGATAAAAAAATTACTTAATTTCTACTTATTTTTTCTTGACAACGGTAGCTGGAACGCTACCGAAACGTTGAAATAAAGAATTTAAAAATATTGTTTTTTAATTTCCCAAGAAATTAAAAAAAGACAGAATATTTAATATTTAAAAATATTATAAATTACTAGATGTCAAAGGTAATAGTACAATACTATTTTAACGCCTTCAGGAGGCTTTCAAAATCAAAGAACAACCACCATTCACTAAGAAGCAGCAGCTACTTCCTTGACTATATACCACGAAGGACATTGCATTACACTTCAAAGTTAAACGGGGTTAGTGTATCTGCAAATGAATATTTCACAATATTACGCGTGTCCTGTTAGATCAAACATTAAAAAAGCCCGCGTCTTAGTGATAGTTCATACCTGCAGCCAAGGTATGCGCTAGTGGTAACTTTATGCCACAGAACGCAACACGTTTAACAGCTCTTTCATTATTTATATCTCTATAACGTAGTGTGAGGTAATAACCGAATAAATACTCGTACTTTCCTTTTAACGAGAAAACAATTAAATTCACTAGAGGATGATATTTAAATTCTGCGAGATGTTCTCTTTCTGTATTCTCAATATATATTTCAAGAATGTAGATAACTGACAAATATAAAGCTACTTTATTGGAATCCACTGAAGTATTTTGTGCGATAGAATGCACAAAATAAGATTTTTTTATTTTCATTTTACCAATATCTTCAATCTAAATTATGGTTTCACCAGCCAAATAAATACATCGCAGAAGAGAACGTCTACTATCGCAGTTGTGACAAATTTCTTTAATTTGAACCGGCAAGCGAATAGACTTACAAATAAATTGTACTGCAGACGAACTCAGGAACGGCGTTGAAAATTTGGGTTTCTGACAAATTTAGATATTGGTATACAGCATGTCCACGGATGGAGTATCCTATAGGTGAAAACTTTTTAAATATTAATTTAGTGAAAAATGTTATTCTTGATAAAAAGTTTTGCTTGTTCTGAAACCCCAAAAAATGAAATAAAATTAAAGTTCTTCAAAACCCGTCTCATTTTATGGCCAGTTTTATGAAAACCTAGAGTCTGACTTTTTGACATTTCTCTTCACATATTGGCTAATATCTCGGAAACCTTGAGGTTTGCAAGGTACTAGTCACCGCCATTCAATTCAGAATTGAATTTTCTATAAAAACAGGAATTTTGAAAATTGTGAGTTTTCGCGAATTAGTTTGGACTTGGAAAAATTTTCAAAACCTGAAAATTCTAAAATCCATATCCAAGGTTTTTCGATGTGGAAAATTCCTCTTTCAATAGAAAATTCAATTCTGAATCGAATGGCGTAGACTAGAACCTTGCATACCTCAAAGTTTCCGAGATATTAGCCAATATGTGAAGAAATGTCAAAAACTCAGATTCCAGGTTTTCATAAAACTGGCCATAAAATGAGACGGGTTTTGAAAAACTTGAATGTTATTTCATTTCATGGGGTTTCAGAACAAGCAAAACTTTCTATAAAGAATAACATTTTTCACTAAATTAATATTCAAAAATTATTTCAATAAGAAGTTTGTTACAATTTGTGGAATATGTTTATATGTTTCAGGAAGGAAATAATGTTTTGAGGGTTGCATTTTTCTCCAATTATGTCTTGAAGGGTTTTTCCTATTTTGAAGTTTCTTCTTTCGATTCCATATGATGGACACTCTAATAAGATATGAGACACAGATATAGTTTTATCACATAGGACACAAAGTGGAATATGCTCCCGAGTCAGTAGATATTCGTGTGTTAACCTGGTGTGTCCGAGGCGGAGTCGTGTGACGATGAACTGGTGCTGACGTTTATTTGTGTTGCACTGCCATTTTTCTATGATAGGTTTTACTAGTTGGAGTTTAGATGCTTTTTGATTCCATTCCGTATTCCAGTTGTTAAGTGTCTGGTGTCGAAAATAAGGTTTTAAATCTGAAGGATATTTATAAACTCCGCCGCTAATTACCCTAGAGGTAGAAGCGGTTATTGTAAATAAAAAAAATATTTAAAAATTTTTCACCTATAGGATACTCCATCCGTGGACACGCTGTATATTGGAAAAATGGGTGCAATGTATGTAAAAAAAACAACATTTTAATGTTGAACAACTGTTGGACTATTTCGATATTATTGGTTGAAATGCGACTCAAAAGTGTATTAAGAATCATTAATCCCAGAAGCACCCACGATCAAGAATACATCTGAAATACTGACAACAACAAAAAAAAAGAGTGAGTTAAAAGAAGATACTCACCAGATCCTGAGTGTACTAAAAACGACAGACTGAAGAGCTAGTGGAAGAAATGTAACTTCTAAAGGAAGAAATATACACACACCATGAGAGAGACCAAGACTGAGAAGACCAGCAAGAGAAAAGTGCATAGCACTACCTCGAAGAAAGAAGATCCATCGGACGATATTGGTGGTGGATAAAAGCTCTTCCAGGGTTGTATCGCTGCTTGAAAGGTGCATCCTGCGAAGAAGGTGTGAGTGCAAGTTTCCTACAACTGGATTTTCCTAACTTAGCCCATGATTTATGAAGCTTTGAAAAATCGACAAGAATATTAAAAATGAAATGATCTGGACAACAAAAATAGCTTCAGGCAGCGCTAGCAATGGAATTCAAAAACTACAAAGAAGAGGATATCGATAAAGAATGGCGGTAAATGGAAAAATCATTAACAGAGACATCGAGTAATATTAAGCTACAACAAAAACGCAGGAGAAGGCTTGGTTTGATAAAGAATGTAAAACTCTTTGGAATAAAATGCATATTTTCTTGTAATTGTGAAAGAACGTTGAGTGTGTTCAATATAAGAATCACTCAGTATATACTGTAGATGCTCTCCGAAATAGGAAGAAATTATATTCGGTCGGTCCTGCTATAACAAAGAACTCCTCAGCTTATAATCAACAGTCTTGAATTTATATAACAGATTTGGATGTATTCCAAAGTGTACTCCTTGCAATATTAACAGTATAATTGTAGACGATTCCAAAAGGCTTTGCCGTGAGTTGAATAACGATTATATGCTGTATTTTAATCTGCCAGGATATTTTCTCGGTATAAATGATCGTAATCAACATTCCGACGGTGAGTTTTTTAACTGAAAAGTGTCTAGTAGCAGCTACAAATTGGAAAATACTGTGACCAATAATAATTTACCAAATGGTCTGTGAAATTTAGTTGTTTACAAAACAAAATAGAAGCAAAAACCATTCGCTCCAAGTAGTAAAGATACAATTTGTATTATCATAAATATTTATCTAATCGTTTTACGAATTTTTCCCCTTTTCGACTTCTCTAAAATAACCTTTATAACTGAAGTGACTTATTTGATATTTTCAAGTATTTTTCTGTCGATTTTTTGCAGTCACTTTTTTGTCCATTAGCTAATGTATTTTCTTGTGATATTGATTGAAAGTTGTCAACAACTCCAAGATCTCTTTAATCCCTTGCAAGCTCTCCAGACTGTTGGAGAGGCTATAAGATCGTAGCATGGGGTATTTTCCTCGCTACTTGATCTTTGATTGGATACTAACATAGAAGGATGCACGGGTGATACGTAAGGGGCATTATATAAAAGGAAAAAGGTGTTTTTGTATTGCTGTAACAGTAGTATTTTATCAAATCAACTATTTTTCAAAATAAATAAAGACTGATTTTAGTTTTTGTAAAATGGCATTGCTGAAATATCATGAAAGCTTCCTTTAATTCTAACAAATATCCTTTGGTAACAACAAAAGACAAATATGACAAATTAATTCCAACTTCCTACAGCTTTGTTTGTAAAATTTCATTAAATTATGAGCAGGTACAGCAACTATACGATCGATGTATGCTTTTTTCATTGTTCCGCGTTTCCACCTTTACGTGGCGAGTCTCGTATGACATACGGTCGTTGCGGACTCTGTAATATAAAAAAATAACGAGATGGATTCGTATTGCAATTCCAACTTCATTTTTAATCTAGTCTAACGAATACTACGAGGCTAGAGAGATGTTTTGAATTTCATTTTCAGTATCTTTAAACAATGTTAAGCAAGCTGCTTTATTTAGTTTGTGTTGGACAGCTAATAAAAGCAGTCAAACATTATTTATTGCGCTTAAAAGCCATTAATTTCAATGGTTAAGAAGTTGTTCACGGTGTTCTGTTATGGTTAGAGTAGGTAGTACAAATTACACCTAACGTTCAGGTCGCCCAAAAAGGTGAGGTTAGTAGAAACTATCGATAACATTCATTGAATTATGTTGGGCGATTGAAGAATGAATTATTATTATTATTATTATTACATATTGACGAGGACAGAGGAGCTGGCTCCTATTGTTCTAAAAAAATACATTAAAAAAGAAATACCTACTAGTAGTGAACAAACAAATAAGAAGAAAAACAAATGTCCGTGACTGAAAGCGCAACTGTATGATCTTGCGTCGTATCGTTACCGTGGTCGAAGCATGGATCCATCACAACCAATAAGCAATCACGACTGGATTTCTCCGGATGAACGCGCACGAAAGGAGGCCAAGGTGGCCAATAAATAATTACCACGGTGTTTCGGGATTCACGCAGTGTGCAGTGTCATACACTTGGACTACATTGAAAAGGGCAAATCCCTAAATATGTTACTACTCACGCGATATGCTTCACTAAGTCGACGACCTGGATCTGTCATACTAAGGCCCGGTTGTACATTTGATGCTTAAAATTGAGCTCAACTGAGCTGGGTTTAAAATATAAGCTTAGCTCAACTCTAAGCCTGCTATATTTGCAAGTGTTGGTAGAACTTCTTTCGAACTGGCGCATGCGTATGAAGTAAATTGGTCACAATATGTCAAATTATAACCTAACTAATGTCATATTTGCTACCTATTAGTTTTACAAGAAATTTCCTCTGATATACAATCTGTCACATAGCGAACGGTTTTTTTAGAAAGACGAAATCTTTGAATAAACTCATGATCTCTTTAACATTCAAAGTGATTCATACGCTCTCTATACACCTGAGGTCTTCTTGGGTGTTGTACGATTCCAATAAGTTCCAAAAATCCTCATCATCGGTTAAAATATCCATAATTAACTTTGACAAACTTTTAATTTAATATTAAATTAAGTACAGGTTATGTTTGCATACAATTCATTCACATTTAAGCCATGGAACATGAACACAATTTATGTTCCGTGCTTAAGCTTACTTTAAACCTGCCCTCTTGGGGGCTTTACTAAGCTTAAGGTTTAAATGAAGCTCAACCTTAAGCCAACTTTGTACAACAGCAATCTGGCCTTTAAAAATTGCATACATTAATCTGTATTCAAACAAGTTTTGCCGAAAAAAGGAGGTGCCATAGCACTGGCAGAGCTTATTTTCCCGACAGATTTCTCCCACCACGTCAAATTTAGTAGTTGAGGTGCGCATGCGTCCAAACAGCCTTTAACATTCTATTCGATGTGAATGATTGAGAGGTGATTGGCGCAGTTGGTAGGGTATTGAGCTTACAACTCAGAGGTCGTAGGTTCGAAGCCCGGTTAGGTCCTGGGTTTTTTTGTTTTTATTATTTCTTGTTTTCTGAAATTTTTATACAGTTACACTTTGATCAACCGGGTTTTCTTGTTTTTTTTTTAGTTTTATATTTCTTATTTTCTGATATTTCCATATTTACTTCAATATTGTTATGTTACTACTAAATTTGGCAACGTTGGAATCTGTCGGGAAATTAAGCTCTCGTTGGCAAGACTACTATATAAGTTGGCAAATAGAGATTCGTATATGAGCAGGGTCGTGGGCTTGGGACGATTGGCAGGTGACTGTGGAAGACTTTGGCAGTTGATTGGTCGTTTCCAAATTTTGGCGCATAGAAAAGAAGTTTTTGACGAATGCATTAAGCAAAAGGGGAAGCTCAAGGCTCTGGAAAGGAGAGAATTAATGAACTCAATGTTTTGCTTTCTTGTGCAATTGTAAGAAGGTGGAAGTTAGGAACTTTGAAAGATTTATATTGAATCTGGAGTACAAAAGCATATCCAGGATTTTATGCTAACTAGTGGTATATATTTTAAGAAAATATACAAAAATCTTGCATTAGGAGTATTAAAGGCTTTTAAAGGTAAAAAAGTGTGATATGCTAACAACTGAAAAAGGTCACACAGTGTTGCGACTTTCCCCCTACCATTTAGACTAAAATTGGAAGCCGTAGTTAGCAGCAGAACGCCATCGACGTTACCTTCTGAATTAGGGAACCGCAAGAAGCAACTATTTTCAGCAAAAATGTTCTATTTTCTATACGCATCATTTAAATTTGATAAATTTTTTTTTGAATACTTTAATAATCAAAATAAACATCGGCTAAAGAAGCCACCATCTACACAATGGAAAGAATAACGAAATATTAAATACCACAGAAAAGGTTGTAAATGCTATAAATGGTAGCGGCTTTACAGTCGTTGGCACTGAATGTTTGTTTTGGTTATTGTAGTACCCAAAAATAGTTTTATCAAATTTCTTTTATGCCTATAGAATTCATAACATATTTTGTGAAATTTAATATTTCGTAATTTTTTTAATAGTGTAGATGGCAGAGACTTTAGCAGCCGTTAATACCAAATGTATGTTTTGATTATTAGAGTACTCACAAAAAAAAATTGTCAAATTTCAATGTTGCGTATAGAAAATAGAACATTTTTTGTGGAAAATAATTTCTTTTTGCGGTTCCCTAATTCAAAAGGTAACGACGATGGCGTTCGTCAGCCACTTTTCGCCTCATCCCTATTATTGCATATATTTGATCCCATCTCGTAAGAGATTTGGGTAGAAATTCTCATTTTATTGCAAACTAATGATATTTTCTTCATATTTTTCCATCATTATTCATTCTTTCGATTATTAGATAAAACTTTATACATTCAATACTTTGAAATGGAAGAGACCACGTTTAAAAATACAGTTAACAGAACCAAACATGAGCCCCGGAAAATATGCGAACTA